>RPOG01003651.1:0-58908 GCA_008086565.1 Thalassoma bifasciatum | reverse complement strand
CCCTGTCCCATTCCACACCCCCTCACCCTGGGCTAATCCATGACTAATCAAGCTTCTCTCCCTGGGGGGTTTCCTCCCTCAACTCCTCTTTAAATCCTAAACCTATCATCTGCTCCATTAGAGAGACCATCCTTCCTCGTTTCCCCCACAACTGTTTGTGTCAGAGAAGTCTGAACTATGTGGCTCCCAGAGTCTGAGCGGACCGTCTCTTAAGAAGTGTCGCTGCAACACCAGTTCATCAAAGTTGGATGCATATATTGATTTAACACCATGATGCAAAATCGGCTTATATCAATTATGTTGAAATGCTGAGCATCAGTTGAGAAACCTGAATGTTTACATAGTGGAGGAGATGAAGGTCCCTTGAAGGCCGAGATTTAATTGATAGGCCTCATGAGTGTCATTCAGCTCAGCACTGCTCCAATAAAGCATTAGAGATGTTCAGGTAATAATTATGGCTCAGCCTTTCAACATCAAGCATTTGCTCAGCATTTCAACACCAATGATTTTACTGCGAGCAAAAGCAGTAGTGTTGGAATGCGATGCCCAGCATTTCAACATCCTGCATTTTCTGAAAGGAAGCTCTGGGAACTTGGTCAAAATTAATAGAAGGATGAATGCAGCATGTTATCAGAAAATACTGGAGGAAAATTTGTTCTCATCAGTCCAAAAGCTATTCACAGGACGTACATGGATGTTAATGACAATGAACCAAAACACAAGGTCAAGCTGACCTGCCATTGGCTACAACAGAGTAAAATGAAGGTTCTGGAGTGGCCATCTTAGTCTCCTGTTAACTGAGCAGTTGCCCAGTTGAAACGCTTAGTTGCTCTATAAAAGGATGCTTGTGCAAAACACTCTGAACATGTATTTCAACCAAGTACCTGATTGTGCAGTGTTTGTGGAGACGGACATCTCATCAGCGTATTTAGATGTTATTGAGTCATTGCACTTGAAGGGATCTCAATGAGAGGACATTGATAAAGAGAGCAAAAACAAGGAAAGGAAAAGCAAGAGTGCTGAAATGCAGTGCCCAGCATTTCAACATTGAGCATTTTCTGGAAGGAAATGCCCCACTCTAGTATAAATTTGGGATTTTTCTGACACAGGTTTATTAGAACACCCTTTCTTTAGCCTCTTTTTTGAACACATTGTTTTAGCTGCTGTCTCTTTAAGGCCCCCTCTGCTCTGTGGAGGCCTACCAAAGGCAGAGCTATGGGCAAACCTTAGTGTTTGAGGCCCAGCTCTCCAATATGTCATGAACCTGTTAGCAGATCCTGGTGTGATGATCTCATTTCATTAAGTCTTGTGAGGATTTCGTAAAAATCTGAAGCTTTTTATATGTTTGTTTGTTTTTTAAATGTAGTGTTTTGAGCAGATTTCAGGCAGATTCAGGGATTTGAACACCGTGAATATGTGGTGGGTTAAAAATCTGTACATGTTTAATTTGAATCCCCCAGCATTGTTACTTGATATCCATGTTTGAAATATAAGAAAGTGTTATAATGTTAAAACAATCCTGTCCATCCTGTGAGCCGACTCAGCAGCAACCTCTTCTTGGAGCTCAGCAAACATTTAGAGAAACACGGAACAACAGAACAGACATCTCTTTGTCATCAGCAGCTCGGGGGCCTCTCTCCCTCTCTCCCTGATCACTGAGCTGCAGCAGAGAGAAAGTTCACACTTTATAAATGCCTTCTTTCAAGCTTTTGTGATTTTTTTGATGATGCTAATTTTGGACAGGTGATGCTTTTCATCCACAGATAATGCATCATTATCTGATGCTTTATCAACCCTTTCATAGTAAACCACAAAGGCTTCAATATGAACGTGATCAAAGAAACTGGAGGCTAACAGAGAAGCCACTTGAGTTCAGTCAGCTACGGTTTTACTGGTTATAATTTTACGAGCACACATTGATCAGTATAAATGAAGGACATAACCACTGTATGTAAGAGGCACACTGTGTGTTGATTGGTTCCTCAATGACTCTGTGTCCTTGAACAGAAAATAGCAGTCTCTTTCATTTTTAAACTTTGCTTACCAGCTCTGCTGTTGTTGCGCAGATTGCAGGACAGGATGTTGCTCCATGTTTCCCTTTAGAGACCTTTAGGTAGGGTGACCATACGTCCTCTTTTGCCCGGACATGTCCTCTTTTAAGAGCCTGTCCGGCCTGGGTTTATAAAATCCCTCAAATGTCCGGGTTTTTGAGCTTGCCTTGCTTGAGCGCGTCACAGACCAGTGTATTTATCATTCACATTGAGTGGTTCCTTCAGAAACACGCTCTGAGAGGTGGAGTTTGAGCCGAACCCCGGAACATGTATTCATTCATTCAAAAATCAGTACAGAGGCGCTCCACACTCACTCACTCGCAGGCTGACAGGCAGGTAGGCACACTGCGAGAGAACACTCGAACAGAAAGAAAATGCTGAAATGCAACTGTCATTTCACTGATGACATGCAAAAAAAAGTTCCCCTGTTTTCGTCCGGGTCGTGGCAAATGGGAGGGGGTGAGAGTCCTCTTTTCAGAGAAACAGAATATGGTCTCCCTACCTTTAGGTAATGTGGCTCCTGAGGCTTCTCTCACATCTGTGCCTGATAACTGCTGATGATTCCTGACTTTTAAAAACATTACTAATTTTGCCACCATATCAACAGGCAGGAGTGAAAAGTGTTAGAACTGTTTTGTGTGTATTGATTTGTGAGTTCAAGTTACCCTTGGTGTGACTGTTGTCCAGAGCCAGACTAACATGAGATTTTTGGGGTCAATGGCAAAAGCGATACTGGAGACAGAAGAAAGCTGATATCTGATACATATCTGCTGAAATATAAAATAAGAACATTGATATACACAGGGTAGATTCTGTACATGAAAAACAAATTGTTATAATACCCAAAATACACTGCCTGGCCAAAAATAAAGTCACCACCAATAAAAAAGGTCATACACTCTAATATTTGGTTGGACCGCCTTTAGCTTTAATTACAGCACACATTGGCTGTGGCATTGTTTCGATAAGCTTCTGCAATGTTACAAGATTTATTTCCATCCAGTGTTGCATTAATTTTTCACTAAGATCTTGTATTGATGATGGTAGAGTCTGACCACTGCACAAAGTCTTCTCCAGCACATCCCAAAGATTCTCAATGGGGTTAAGGTCTGGACTCTGTGGAGGACAATCCATGTGTGAAAAAGATGTCTCATGCTCCCTGAACCACTCTTTCACTATTTGAGCCCCATGAATCCTGGCATTGTCATCTTGGAATATGCCCGTGCCATCAGGGAAGAAAAAATCCATTGATGGAATAACCTGGTCATTCAGTATATTCAGGTAGTCAGCTGACCTCATTCTTTGAGCACATACTGTTGCTGAACCTGAGCAACTGCAGCAACCCCAGATCATAACACTGCCCCCACAGGCTTGTACAGTAGGCACTAGGCATGATGGGTGCATCACTTCACCTGCCTCTCTTCTTACCCTGATGCGCCCATCACTCTGGAACAGGGTAAATCTGGACTCATCAGACCACATGACCTTCTTCCATTGCTCCAGAGTCCAATCTTTATGCTCCCTAACAAATTGTAGCCTTTTTTTCCGGTTAGCCTCACTGATTAGTGGTTTTCTTAAGGCTACACAGCTGTTCATTCCCAATCCCTTGAGTTCCCTTTGCATTGTGCCTGTGGAAATGCTCTTACTTTCACTATTAAACATAGCCCTGAGTTCTACTGTTGTTTTTCTTCCATTTGATCTCACCACACGTTTAAGCGATCACCGATCACCATCATTCAGGATTTTTTTCCGGCCACATTTCTTCCTGGAAGACGATGGGTCCCCACTATCCTTCCAGTTTTTAATAATGCGTTGGACAGTTCTTAACCCAATTTTAGTAGTTTCTGCATCAATCTCCTTAGATGTTTTCTCTGCTTGATGCCAATGATTTGACCCTTCTCAAACAGACTAACATCTTTTCCACGACCACAGGATGTGTCTTTCCACATGGTTGTTTAGGAAATGAGAAGCAACTCATTGCACCAGTTGGGGTTAAATAACTTGTTGCCAGCTGAAAGATAATTGCCCATGCAGTAATTATCCAATAGGAGGCTCGTACCTATTCGCTTAGTTAAATCCAGGTGGCCACTTTTTTTTTGTCCAGGTAGTGTATGATTTTGGGTATGACACAGCAACGTTAAAACGCTGTATTTTGGTCTTTTATTAGAAAAGGGTGGACACAGACACACAGGAGCAGGAATGACATGATCTCCACACAGAAAAAAAAAAAGTTTATACATTAGCGACATTGTGGCCGATGTTGATTAATCCGTAACATGCTATACTCGGCCCATTTAATCGGCCCCAGTGATAAATGGTCGAGCTTTACTCTACCGTGGTCCTGAAGTATTAAGCTACAAGAATCAAATACTAACACAGCCTGGTTTCAAGGCCCTGCGAGGATTTTATAAGTTATCTTGAATAGTGTCTATTCATATATAGTTACACATAGTATGTATTTATATAGCATCTATCTGTGTAAATATATATATTTATATAGTATATAATTTTTTTCTCAGAAAATATGAGTGACAACACAAAATCCTTTCTGTCACTCATGGTAAGTCGTTGGGTGAAGACATTTATTGAAAAAAAATTAGTTTCCTTTTTTTATATCATAAAGACAACAGAGACTTCAAAATGACCTTGTTTAAAAGTTCACACAACTCTGGTGGTTTTTTCCTGATAAATGCACAAAGGGTAACACAAATATGTTTGAATGTCTACTAAAGGTAACCATCCTCACCTGTGATCTATTTGCTTGTAATAAGTGTGTGTATGAAAAAATGAACAGGGTCATTTTTGGAGTTTCTGTTGTCATTATGATTTAAAAAGAGTAAACACTGTCGTTTGTTCATAAATGTCTTCATCCAACCTCTAACCATGAGTGATAGAAAGGTTTGTTTTTGCCATTCATACTGTCTTTTTTCAAGTTGTTTAAAGAAAAAAATTAGGTCTGAATAGCTTGTAAAAAAGTTTAAAAAAAAATCTGCCAATGGGACAAGAAAAATGTCTTTATTGATTCGGTACAAGCAATTCATACCTTATTTTTGTCTTTAAAAACTTGAATTAAGACATTTTTGACCTGGTCTGGTGAATGTGGCTTCAATCAAAGAAAAATAAGACAATTTTTGCTTGGATTTCAGTTTTTTGCAGCATGCAGTGGAACAGTGGCTGATGCTGCCTTGTGTTACAATTGATATGTGACATCAGGTGTTTAATGTAAAAGTTAAAAATGCTCGTTGCAAGAAAAATTAGATTTCATGTCTAACTTAGAGCCTCCTGTGTTTGTTCTTTGTTCAGGTTTATATTTAGTATTAATATTATTTTTTCCACCCTGATTAGCTGAGAAAGTTTTTATGTCCCACAGGAGTTGTGGGAGGAATTCTTTGTCCCCATGTCCTTATAAAGAAAAATAACCAAGTCTGTGCTCTTTTTCTGGACTAATTTGTTGTTCTTGATAAGAATACTTCACTCTTATCTCAGGACTATTAGAGACATGAATACTTCACCACATATATATTGTCTTTTTGACATAGTTGTAATGTATTAGTAGGTCAGTACTGACTTAGAATACGTTGTGAAAAAAAAAAAAAAGTTCAGTACTCCTGTGGAGCACCTTATCTTAAATCAGCATCCATGTGTGTGAGAATAATACACAACATACACACACGTAAGGGGGATAGAAGAGGAGAGAGGAAAGGAGGAGGAGGAGGAGGTGGAGGAGGAGGAGGGGTAGTGAACTAACTAACTCTCTAATCTGCTTGTCTGAGAGGAAAGAAGAGAGAAAACCAAATCTGCTGTGTTGAGGGAGCCAGAGGAGGGGGAGTCAGTAATTACAGAGAGAGAGAGAGAGAGAGAGAGAGAGAGAGAGGAGGGAAGAGAGGGAAAAAGAGAGAGAGAGAGAGATGTCAGAGAGTTACA
Organism: Thalassoma bifasciatum; assembly: GCA_008086565.1. Lineage (NCBI taxonomy): Eukaryota > Metazoa > Chordata > Actinopteri > Labriformes > Labridae > Thalassoma > Thalassoma bifasciatum. The sequence goes on along the minus strand of RPOG01003651.1, from coordinate 52,933 downwards.
CACAAAGACAGAGACGCACTGAGAAAGAGAGGACGTAACGAGAGAGGAGACAAAGTGAAGCTGAAAGGTCACTCTTCCTTTTTTTCTGTGTTGCTGGATTTCCAGGATTACTCTCACACACTCTCCAGGACTTTACATGACTCAGCACCTTTCTCCTCATCCTGCCTTTATGCCTTTTTGCACGTGTGTAGTTCGATTCATGTAAGAGGATGGGAGTCCTTCGCCTCTCTCTCGTTCTCCTCTTCCTCCTCTCCTCTCCGGTGCGAGCCCAGTGGTGGGGTTTCATCTGGGCGAACCCAAAAACAACCACCACCTCTTCTCCATCCTCCACCCCTCCTTCCATCACACCTACACCCATCACCTTGCTGGGTTCTTATGACACCACGGGAACAACAGAGGAGGTGACAGAAGCAGCTCTTGAGGGTTTTGCTCGGACAGAGGGGTCTGAGCTGACTCCTACAGCCCACCCTGAGGTGTCAGTGTTTGGACACAGCACCACAGAACCTGAGACTGTACCGCCACAGGAGAGCATAGGTGGAGGCAGCAAAACCAGGGCGCGAAATAAACCTCTCAAACACTGGAAGAGTGGTGAGTGTTGCAGAAATATGGGGAAGAAGAGGCTTTGAAAACAACTTGTGACATCAGGGTTTATCCACGTAGAAGGTTGCAGTGGCATCTATTTTAGCATTAATCATTTCTGATGATACATTTGGCTCTTTGGGACAAGCCATTGTGTATGAGGTGCTGCTTTTAACAAAACATTTGCAAAGACTGTTGAACAGCTCAAAAGAAAGGCTGATTCACCAAAAGACATCGATAATAATTACACCTGTATTAATTGATTAATTGACCACTTGGGGGCAGCAGTAACAAAGTTGAAAACAGAATCTGCTACAGAAAAGTGAGTTAGAAAACTTTTATTTACATATGCATTAGACTAAATGTAAAGAGAATCAGACTTGTTTTGGGTTTTAATCTGTTTCTCACTGATGGATGAATGAAAAATGTGGCTCATAAGATGCTGCAGTTGGTCGACCAGCTAGATGCTAATTTCAGGTGCAACAGTGAGAGTGAACTACAACAGTAGATGTAATTACCATAAAACAAAATCAAAAAGCATAAAAATACGAAAATAGAGCAAAAGTGTGGAGCCAAAGTTGCTTATTTTTGTTGATTGTCATAAAACAATTTCTTCTCTATGGCACAGTGATTCCCAACCTGTGGTCCGTGGCCCCCTGGTGGGCCGCGGAGATATTGCAAGTGGGCCGCCAAATCATTTTCAAAATAGTCTGAATTTTAATGAGAGGTAATTATATAAAGATACAAATGTACAGAATAATGTTAAAATATTAAAACGTGGTTACATTTGTAAGGATATTCAACATGTTCAAACGTTTGTATATAAGAAAAGTCCATGAAGAGGACAAGTTAAAGCCCAACATGTGACATGACCCCAAATTTAACAAAGCCCTGAAATTTGATTAAACAAATGTTGTATATCCCAAGACTATAATCACTGACCCAACATTTAACAAGTTGTTATATCGTGGGCAAATGACTATTACCTTCTGGGCTCAGCATCTGTTACATCATTGACTAGTTATCACATTTTGGGTTTTATTTCTTTTTTACTTACATTTCGTGTCTTTGTTACAAATCAAGCGCTAACAAGGCATTATACAGCCCCCATAGTTATATGGTCAGAGGTGGGCTGTGAAAAATTTTTGAGACTTAAAAGTGGGCCCTGAATTGGAAAAGGTCGGGAACCACTGCTATAGCAAGACACTTCATCTTTAAAGTTTTGTACTGACTGCAAGTCATATATTTGGCATCAAGGAAAAAAAAAAAACAGCAATGAGAGATAAACTCTCATGCAAATGCACACAAAGTTATGACACAGCTAAAATCTGAGGATAGAAGAAAAAGCTTTGCTCTTTGTAATTCTCTTCTTCAGTATAATGATCCAACAAATCCACTGCACAGTAGGGCTGAACGATTTATCGTTTTCTGATCGAAATCACAATTTCAAACATCGTGATCATGTGATTGCAAAAGCTGTGATTCTTTTTTGCTCCCGACTGACCCAGGATCTGTTGTGTCAGCTGTTTCACACACACCTGTCTTGAGTGTAAAACTGTTTTTGTTTTTATTTGTTTGAATTTTATTTTATTTAACTTGACACAATTAAGAAAATTTTGCACCACATTATTTTTAAAAGTTAAGCATCAAAGATGGCTCTTTTTGTTCTTTAGTTTTTATCACTAAAAATACATTTTAAAAAGTCTGATTTAGAAAAAGCAGGAATAGGTGTTACACTCGGGGACTATTTATCTAAAAATCTTCTTTTTATTTTTTTTTTGCCTTTTATTCTATAATTTTGTATGTATTTTGTATAATTTCGACTTAAATCTAAGAATTTAGACTTTCGTATCGAAATTTCACCTTTTTGTCTCAAACACTGCCTGTATTTCAAAACAGACTTTTTCTCTTAGACTTTTGTCGTCTTAAAATTCTGACCTTGAATGAGAAAGTTTGGACTTTTTTCACATAATGTTAAATTGATTTCTTAAACTCTGGAAGTTATTGGCTTTTTGTCTTAGAATTTTGTCTTTATTTCTCAAAATTACCACTTTTCATATTAAAATATTGAGTTTTTTATCTCAAAGTTGGAAACTAGTCGTACTTTTAGTTTTCATTTTCATCCTCGCATTAGAGTAAAAGCTTTTGATGATTCAATGGTTTGATGTAATTTTCTGTCAAGTTTGTAAATGTTACCGTACATTGTGAAAACTTGACTGTTTGATTTAAAGAAAATCATGAATCGAATTGAAATCGTTGTATCTGCCAGAAAAGTTGCAATTAGATCTTTTTCTTAAACCGTTCAGCCCTACTGCACTGAAAAAACAAACTAAAAAAATGAAATCTAAGTGTCTTATTTTTCAGAAAAACAGTGGTTTTAGCCTTTATATGAGCCACATTTACCAGATCAGTCCAGAAAAATGTCTTACTTCAAGTTAGAGGACAAGTTGGAAGACGACAACAACAACATTTGAATTGCTTGTAATAAGGACAAATATCTGCCAGTGGGTTAAGAAAAAAAGTTTCTTGCATTAAGACATTATTCTATTTTCAAGAAACTTCACAAGCATTTTACCCCATTTACTCATAACAAGCAGTTCACATCTAATTTTTCCTTTTAATATTTTGAAATCAGAAACATTTTTGAATTGGAAAGGTAAATATGGCTCATAATAAGTGCAAAAAGACATTTTCTACCCAAAATTGGACATAAACTCTCACTATTTCATTTTTTCTTTAGCAGTGTAACTACTGACTAACAGGTCTTACTCATTCACTCTCTTACTTACATTATTTCAATGCAACATCATGTGACAGAAATGCTCTTCTGTTGTGTTTTGAATGAATAAGTACAGAAGTGTTTGTAACTTCTGTGGCACACTGAAGTGAAACAGTTGTAACTCAGTGTGCTCAGCATTAAATCTAAGAGAGCAGGAGAAATCAAGAGAGAGCGAGCCGAGCAGCTGGAGGCTTTAGTGTGGCCTGGCCCAGGTCGAGGTTTAAAGTTTATTCGTGGCAGCTCTAAGGGGGTTGTTAATTTTGGTTTTTATAAGCTGATCAAGCGTCCATGTGGTCGACATGAGGAGGATTATGCTGAGGGGGAAGGAGTTAGAGTGGAAAAATGTCATGCACAAGGGAGGAGTGAATGAATGAATGGTACACTGTTTGATTTGGTGATTAACAGAAGACAGAAAAGCAATTACGGATTGATATATTGTTTGATTGGATGACTGATTTTGACTGATCACGTAGAAATCTTTCTGACATATAGTGTAGGATTAGTGAAAAAGTATATAATAAGCTGGCATGATGATTTTTTTTTGTACCACAATAGAAAAAAAAAGTAATCATTCAATATACGACATACTGTAAAGTAATCTGACCAACAATGAAAGTAAGGTTGGGATCTGCTCTTGAACCCAGATCACATGATGTCATCAAAAGGCTAACGTGTGCATGTGTGTATGTGTATGTATGTGTGTGCCTGTGTGTGTGTGTATGTAAGAGAGAGAGAGAGGGAGAGAGAATGTTTCCTGTATCGCAAAGTTTGACCTGACTTCACCCCTATTTCTCTTGAAGTTTTGATCCAGTATAAAACTAGGGGGGGGGGCATTTCCCTTCAGCAAATGCAGGATGTTGAAGTTTGACCTGGGTTCACCCCTATTTCACGAGAAGATTTGGTGCATTTTGATCCAATATAAAACTTGGGGGGGCATTTCCCTTCAGCAAATGCAGGATGTTGAAATGCTGAGCATCACATTTCAACACGCTTGCTTTTCCTGCAAGGAATGCGATGCTCAGCATTTCAGCACCTTTGCTTTCCCTTGCAAGAAAAGCTCAGTGATGAACTGCTTAGCATCGCATTTCAACACACTTGCTTTTCCCTGCAGGGAAAGCTCAGTGTTGAAATGCTGAGCCCCATTTCAACATTAAGCGCCCTCTTGTAAGAAAGACTTCATGTTGAAAGGCTAAGCCACAACCCTTGCCTTAATGTTGAACCAAGTGACACCCATGAGTCCTATCTTTTAAATCTCAGTCTGATGCTCAGCATTTCAACATAATAAGTAGTTGATACTATTATAGCATTATCAGTGAGTATCCGGCTTTTTTTTTTTTTTTTTTTTTTTTTTAACGAATAACAGAACAAAGTACTTGATTCAGTCAGAACCCTGTCATCAATTCTGAAAAGCAAAGCTGATGCCAGAGACAACTGAAGACATGTCACTCATATTAAATCAGACTATGGAGAGAAGTTGAGTCACACCCAATGTATAATTGAGGATTTCATCTTTTCTGTCTGCAGTTCTCCTTTACAACTTAAGTTAAGTGGTAAATGGCTAACTGCTCAACAGTATACAAGAGGAGACAATGATTTAGAAGAGAGTGCAGAAATGAACTTGGGAAGCTGAAACATTTAAGGTCTGATGAACTGAGTCTAAGGGATTTTAGTCTGAATGTAAAGTGGACTTACATGAGACATCAGGTCTTTTCTCACCTTGTCAGGATTCCACTCCACATAAACACCATCTGTCTATGCAATATTCTCTTTTAACCCCTTACATCCCACCCAATTCTGACCTTAATATCATGCTTTGCTTTTAAGGCTTATAATTGAAGAACCATAAGGTCAGAATTAATCAGTAACACCTCATTTAAAAGCTTCAGATTGAGTCGCAATTAATCACAATGAGCATTAGTTCTGTTCATTCATGTTTCTTTGTTGGAAAATACTGAAAGCCAACGCTTAAAGTTGGCCTCGTCACACTGGAGGTCAAAACTCAGTGCGCTGTCCTTTTGTTCTCCCGAGCTAGAGGTTACACAGGTGAGTTTGAAACCTGCTTTTTATTTAAAGGGACTGTGAGGACTTTCTCTGTGATCTCGAAAAAGTCTCATGGATTTATGTCTGATCATAATCAATGACTTAAAATGAGATTATCAGTGACAAAATAGGTCATTTCTAAATGCTACTTCACCGGTCCAGTCCGACTCTCAATAGTCGGACTGGACCAGTTTGTTCTACGGCACGCCAGAGTCTCAGTGACAACGCCACACCAGCTGACAAAGTTTAGCAGAGACAAGAGAGATCTGTTTTTCCCTGCTGAGAAGGATTTATGTTTTTTATCTAGTCATGACAGAAACAGGATCTTGACTGTCTGACAGAAAAGGGACACAAAAGCTAAGCAGGAGAGTGATAGAGCACAAGCTAAAAGCTAAAACATGGGTTAAGCAGTATGTGAAAGTGTTCATTCTAACCCACATGCAGCAGTTATTCTGCAGTGATCTATTCAAACTAGAGAATTTATCAATAAAATGAAGAGCCAGGTTACATTTGCTCTGCTTGGTGAGGTTGGGGTTGGTAGATAAGCACTGGTCGGACATAACCAGGATTCACTTGAGTAAGAGATACGTCTCATAGTACCGGGCTGTGAGCAGCACTAAATGTAGCTGGCTACTAAACTACAGTACAAAGTTTGATTGTTGTCATGTTTCAAGCAACAGCGCTATGTAACTATTGATGAATGCATTACCTTCTCGTGTTGGCAAAGAAAAGTAGTGTGAAGAGGAAGATCTGATCTCTTTTCACTTTTAAAACGAACACACGAGTCATGTCATCGACGCTGTTTTGCATGAGTCTTGTTACAAGTTACGAGTTCACGCATACAGTGACCTATGGATGTCAAACATTGCAACGTGAGCAGTTTAATGTTTATGGGAGAAAGCTAGAAGCTAAAGTTTGGTGGCAGTAGCTTAAGAACCAAGCCAGAAAGTATCTTCTGGTTCATTGGTTCGATCTCGAGTAAGTTTAATCATATTCTGTATGACACCAACTTAAAATTACTACACCAATGCAAGAGTAGCTGTGATAGTAGATATAGATTACAGTGCTAACTTGAAACCACGGTCAAAACATTTGCTGATTTTTTCATGTTTTTGTTTTACACTATGCAGCAACATTGCACTGTTGACACTATAGAACTCGGACAGATTTAACATCTGCATGTTTAGGAAAGGACAGAGGCGTGTTCGCAGTTTGCAGTGATGTTTCGTGACCTGCTGCTCCCCCTTTGAATTTAAAGACAATTTTGTAGAAAGAGAGTATTGTTTGGTTTACACATTCACCAGACCAGGTCATAAAAATGGTTTATTTCAAGCTTTTTAAAGACAAAAATAAGGTCTGAACTGCTTGTAATCGTGATGTTATCACCAAAAGCATTGGCTCTGAGAGCAATTTTTCAGTGATGTCTGCCATAACAAGGTCACTAACTTAGAAGATAAACAGAAGGTGGGTCGTCTCACCAGAGGATGAGAATACTGCAGCTCCAGTGTCTGAGTATCTTTGTTTTAGAAGGAGCCTTTGTCCTTCCAGATCCTAACATGTACAGTGAAACTAAAACAAAATGTTTCAATGTAGATATTGTTATTTATGTATTATGTCTTCTCAGTTTGTGTATTTCATTATCCTCAAACTGTGAGACTATGACCCTTTACTCTGTGAACACAGTCCTCTGACTGTGAGAATGGCTTTTTTCCAAGTTATGACATGCAATCACCACCAGGTCTCTGCTGCCAACTCATTCAACAGTTTCCAACAGAAGCCCAGTGTCAGCGCTAATTTCCAAATATGTCTCACAGGATTAAAAAAGGAGATAAACTTCTGCAGCCAGCAGCCAGATGTACACTGAAAAAAAAATAATCTGGAGACAAGTAAATTTAACTTCATTGAATCCTTGAAATCAACAACTAAAGTTGAAGTTAGTGTCTTCACACAAATAAATCTGGTAATGAAGTCAAAAATATTTGTTCAAAATACAAGATGGTGCGAATTTTTTTCAGAATATGAATCATTCAAGTCATGTAAGGCAGTCTTTTTGAGTTTATCTACACAACAAGAGATGATGTTGTCATCATTACTGTTTCATTTGGTGTTTTTGGAACCAGAAATTCCTTACCATACCATGTTACCATGAGTGAGGAGGGCACACAGTGGACATGAGGGCCTGCTGTACATGGATGAACCATACAGGTGGCACAAGCTGTCTATGCTGGCCATTCATGCCAGTGTGGATTAGCTGCCTACATCAAACTGTGTGGACCAGCTTTCTGTGCTCTACAGCATTGACTGGCTGCCTTTGCACTACAGTGTGGACCCACTGCCTCCACTACATGGAGTCGACCCGCTGTCAATGCTTCATGGCGTGGATGGGCGACACCATGTAGTGATGTAGTTAAGCTGTGGCCGAAACTCAAAACTTCACTAAAAACATCAAAAGGTTAAGTGGTAAGTTAGTTTGGCTGGCAAAGTTAATTTACCCCATTGAAAAAACTGAGTGATTTATACAAAGTTTAATTTTGCTTAATCAACTAGACAAAATTAGGTTAACTTTTCTTGGATTTTGTTTTTCTTGAAAAAGCAAAAAAAGTGTTTTAGGCAAGAAGCGATCTTGATTCAGCAACATAAATACATAATGAAAAAAAGTTGTCTTAGTTTTCTTAAGTAGATCTAACAGGAATATTTTTATCAGTGTAGCATCAGTTCTCTCACAGAGCTCATCTGCTCACTTCAGTCATTGCAGAGAACAGATGACATCACATCTGGACTGGAGGTGTGAGAGCTGCTGTGTGTTTGTTTGAGTGTGTGTGAGCCTATTTTGTTTGCACATCTTGATTGCCCACCTCACCACCTGTGTTTGCAACAATAAAAGTGTAAATGTGAGGAGTGGGAGTGCTGCACAGAAGCCCTCACACACACACACACACACACACACACACACACACTCACCCTAAACCCTCTAATCAGGTATGTTTCCAGTTGGTCAGACTGATGAATTAGAGACCCCCAAACGTTGAACTGTCTGCTCTGGTCTGAGGTTTTACGTGCGTTCACGTGGGTGAAATGCGTGTGCGCTGTGCATGCTAAAGCTCATCTGTCTAGTGTGTGTACGTGTGTGCGTGTGTTTAACATAGATATAGGTAGCAGGGGGTGAGTCTTGCTGGAATGCTGAGGTGAGAGCTTGTCGCTACGGGATACGGGCTCCATGAGGGAGGCCGTAGGAGGGAATCTGAAGCAATCTCCTCACGTACACACTAAATACTCTAATTACCAGCCATTGTGTGTGCATTTCAGGGGATTATGTCCATGTGAGGAAGAGCAGTCAAGCGTTGATCTCATCAGGTCAAATTAAAGCCATGTCAAGATGATTCTGGTACATCTCTCCCTTCTTCTAATGTGTTCTTTGAACTGGAGGCACACATCCTTCTGACATCCGCAGCTTCTGTGCATCCGAGACAAGGCTCACTTTTCAGAGGAGTCTGTCTAATGTCAGCACCGAAAAACTTCAAGTCAAGCTTTAGGTCCATGAAACCTTGGCTGAGAAGAGAAAAGTTTATTTTGTTTCTAAATACTCTAATTTAGGTACAATGGAAAGTGAATAGATGGTTATCCAGATTCAAACTCTTGACAGGGTGAGCGTGTATGGTCCTGTCTGACCCTTATGGGGTCTCATTTGCCCTTTTATCTATTCATGTTACATGATCCTGTTAATTATTTAGCCACCCACTGACACACAAACAAGTTTAACTATAAATTTTAGATGATTTTATGTATTTAAAAGTGATTTTTGATTTGTGTTATGCAACAGATTCTTATCAGCTTGTTTAAAGAGGGGTTATCTTTGAGGTTCTATTGTTCCTCTACTAGCCTCATCATAGCTTTACATGGTTTACAGTTTATTAAAAAAAAAAAACACCAAAAAATAAATAACAGAACAAGAGGTCGGGCCCACATTTCCTATCAACAAATGCAGGAAAAGCTCAGTGTTGTAATGCTGAGCCTCATTTCAACATGAAATGCTTTCTTGCATGGAAGGTTTAATGTTAAAATGCTAAGCCCACAACCTTATTCCTTAATATCTCCTTTGCTCTATTGCTCGCTCAGCATTTCAACATAATAAAAATAAAACTCGCTGGTGTTTGAGACAAGTTTTAAATCAGCCTTTGACTGAAACACTATGATCTCGCTGCTGCCTCTTTAAGGCTCTGCACTCCACAAACCCTCCTCTTTTTGATTGGGCAGACTTTTTAGGCCTGTCTAAGGTACATCTTTGGATAGACCTTGGTTTTTGAGGCCCGTCTCTCCAAGGTATCTTGAACAAATTGGAGAATCCTCATTTGATGACCTCATCATTTCAGCATGTCTTATTGTTAAGATCTTGTGGGAATCTTGTGAAGATCTTGTGCTATTTTAAGGACAACTTTAAGAAAAAGAGACAGTTTATAGTTTTAGACATATTCATAGTTTTCTACAACACATTGATAGATTGAGGTTTGAAAATCTGGTTTGTTTGGTTGATAAGTGGCTCTAAGTTTTAGGTGTGAATCCTTGTTTCTCTATAAGTGTGTGTCTCTGACAGTCTCCTGTTACCTAGAACATAAAAAGAGGTGGGACCAATGACTGTATATAGAATGGACAGCGTGCTTCCGCCTGTCACCGTTCTACGTTTTTGAAGCCAAAAAAACCCGTTTCTCTAGCAGCCATTGTGCAGTCAGAGTCTGCGCAGTAGAGAATTTCTGGTGGAGCCAAGTAAAAAAGAGAAATAAAAATATTTATTTCTTCTTCTTCAGAAGGTTTAGTCTCCTTCTGGCTCTTTCCCGAAGTTTCTTATATCCCCGGTAAAAACTACTCACGAACGGCAGCTGTCAACTATCGTAAAACGAAACTTATATCGCGGTTTTTTAACGTCCAATAACTAATGAGAAACTAACTTCTCAGAAAAAAAACACCTGAACACCATGCAGCCAGATGACATCATCATACCACCTTAGAGTAAAGATGAGAGAAACGTTTCTACGAGGTATCGTAATTTTTTTAAGTTTTCCCGGCTCATATCTGGAATACATGGGGAGGCGGGGCTTATGACCTATACTGCAGCCAGACACCAGGGGGCGGGGCATCTGACCTATACTGCAGCCAGACACCAGGGGGCGGGGCATCTGCTGGAGGCTTCAGTTTGAGCCGAACGTCGTTACGTCCACTCATTATACAGTCTATGGGTGGAACCAGTTGGTGAAATGAGCCCATTTTTGGTTAATATGACACCAAGCAAAACAAATACATTTAAACTGATGAACTTGTAGATGGTAGACAAGAAAACAGCCTGCAAGTCATGTAGGAATAAGCATAAATGGTTTCACTTCAAAGGGTGGTATGAGAGACGTCAACTTTCAATCGTCGATCTCCATTTCAACTTCTGTATTATTCTCTCTGTCTCTGTCAGATCGAGGCTCAGGAAGTCATCTGGACCTGACGGAGTTAATCGGTGTCCCCCTCCCTCCTTCTGTCTCCTTCACCCCTGGCTATGAGGGCTTCCCCGCTTACAACTTTGGGCCTGAAGCAAACATCGGCAGGCCCACAAAGACCTTTGTGCCGGGGGCGTTCTTCAGGGATTTTGCCATCATTGTCACGGTACAGAAACCAGCCTTCATGCAATTTTTCTGTAGTTTGATTAATTAGATCTTTAAATATGGATGTCAGCCGAATAAATTGAATGACTGATTAAATTTTTTTTAAAGTTATCTTTTTGGGCTTTTCATGCCTTTAATGGATAGAGGATGACAGTGGATAGAGTAGGGAAGGGGGGAGAGAGTGGGGACTGACATGCGGGTAACAGGCCAGATTCAAACCTGGGCCACCCACTTGAGGGTGAAACTCATGGTGCACGACCTAAACCACGAGACCATCTGTGCCCCAAAAGATTAAAATTCAATAATGGGTGAAGACTCACTGAATAGCCTGAGAAGTCTGGATTGTGAACCTGAGCCCACTTCATGTCGTCACTTTGTGGTGTCTATGGTGAAGAAAGACTGTCTTTGGTATATGACTGTGTATTTTCTATCCAATCCACTTTGGATGTGACTTTATTATTTAAATGATCTATATGTTACAGGTCCCAGGCCGGGAGATAACCAATAACAAAAAGATGACGCCTGTTGGAATAAAAGTACAGCCTCAGAGCAAGCACTACAGCACTTGTTACTTTCTCCAGATTGCGTCTGCTTTAATATCATGTAGCACCAGATAACAATATACAATAAGTGCAGTCTTTTGGTCCATAGACATAAGGCAAATAAAACCTAGAAATGACTGAAGAAGCATCAATAAACCGCTTCTTGTTATATTCAAGTGCAAGTCACATCACGAGTTAGCTTATTTTTATAATGCTCAAAGAATTTTTAGCACCTCTTTAACTTCACTCTGAAAAATTTCATATAGTGTCTTTAATTTTTATCAACATAGAATAGTGCAAAAATCTGGATAACTCATCCAAAATCTCATTCAAAGTAATATATCTCAATAAAACATGGACATTGCACCACAAACGGTGAACTAGTTAGGTAAACAGGACGACATCTGGTTAAACTTGAATAATACTTCATAAACTATTCACTCACAGGATCAAAAACACACATCCAGTCATATCAGGAGCATTTGATTACATGGAGCCAAATACTACGTCACATTCAACAACACAAGGTAACAGAGAGAAAACAAATCTGCAGGAGCAGACTGACTCTCCCGATAACACTGGAATCTCACGTGATCAGTGGCGCAACTTTACCGCCATGCGACAACACGGTACAATAAGCTAATTCAAAAGTAACGATACACATTACAAAAGTGCGAAACAAAATGTGGTCATGCATATTTGGGTGCACCACATATAGTCCATGGTTAGTGACAGTGAACCCCAACCTGTGGGCTGTGGCCCCCTGGTGGGTTGTCAAGATATTGCAAGTGGGCTACCAAACCATTTTCAAAACAGTCTGAATTTTAATTGAGGGTCATAACATAAAGATATAAATATGCAGAATAAGTTAATTACATTTTGATGGATATCAAATATGTTCAAACGTTCGTGTATATGAAAAGTCCTTTGAGAAGGCATGTTAACGCCCAATATGTAACATGAATTTAACAAACCATAAACGTAATTAAAAATAAAACGCAATAAAACATAAAAAGTAATTTTAAAAAAAGGTTATACAACCCAAAAATTGTAATCACTGACTCAAAATTTAGCAAGTTATTACATTGTGGGTAAATGGTTATTAAGTTTTTGGCTTGGCATCTGTTGCATTTTTTTACCAGTTATTACATTTGGGGTTTTATTACATATTTTTCTTAAATTTTGTGCCTTGATTACCTACAGGGTTGGAGGTAGGCCGCAAACATTTTGAGACTTAAAAGCTGCCCTGAATTGAAAAAAGTTGTGAACCACTTATTTATGAGAATGAGCTGTATTAACACCTGTTGTCTTCTTTGTCGTCCCTCACTCCAGATCCGTCCAGACTCTCAGAGAGGAGGCGTGCTCTTTGCCATCACAGACGCCCGTCAGAAGGTGGTGGAGCTGGGTTTGGCCCTCACTCCGGCGCGTGGCGGCCTGCAGAGCATCTTACTGTACTACACTGACAGAGAGGAAGCCTCCCACAGCCACAAAGCTGCTGCCTTCAGTGTCCCGGAGATGACCAACCAGTGGACACGATTCACTGTGAGTCTTATGTATTGCACATGTACAATGAGAGACTATAATGGCCCTTTTCCACTGACTCGCCTTGGCCCTACTCTACTCGCCTCTACTCGCCTCTACCCGGTTTGCGTTGCGTTTCCATTAGCGCGGTACTACGCCTCAAACACCAGTTTTTAGTACCTACTCTACCCTGGTTCCAAGCGAGTAAAGCTGATACTAAAAGGTGACGTCGACGGTCTGCCGGTCACTCATTGGTCAGAGGATGTCCTCACGGAAGCTTAAGACTCTGTAGAATCACTTACAAGAGGCAAACGAAGACGTCCACGACGGGTTTTTAATGACATTTAAACCTGACGGCACAGAACCAGACTGAATGAAGACAAAATACAGCCCTAAAATGCTCCTTCATGATTCCTAAATAAGTTAAAAGTCATTTTTAAACGAAAAAGAAGTTAACAGCAAAGATAGTTTGATTTAAAGAGTCTTTTAAATTAAATCAAAGTTCGTTGGTGTAGGAGCGATCTGTCTGCCACGAGAGTCTTTAAGCACCAATCAGTCCATTAATCCACAGGGAACCAAAAAGAAAAACCAGTTCAAAGAAGAATGATTGATCAACAAAAAATCTCTGGTATACCAGGCCCAAAAATAACAAATTAAAGTGATCTCACTGGATCCAGGGAGGAGTTGATGTCAGGAAGCAGCTCCTTCGTTTTCCTCCGCGTGCAGCAGCACAAGGCTGTTGTTTATCTCCGTTGTCATGACGCCCCACATTGAGCTGCTGTATTACTTTAATGAAATCTCTTGAAAGCTTTGTTTTTTCCTTTAAAGACCACGGTGGCACATATGTTAGTACACAATTATGTTTGTGTTGCGTTATAGATGAACATGCACGCACTTCTGCGCAGCACTTTAGCGCAGCTGTGTTATAAGATCCACGCCCACCGTGAGTCTGTAGTCGGGCTAGAGGAAAAGATAACCAAACCGAGTAGAGCCGAGTAGAGTAGAGTCGAGTAGGGCTGGAATTGTATAGTGGAAAAGCTCCATAACAGAGACGCAAACCAGTCTTTGAATATTCATGCTGTAAAATACCAAATGATAGCAGGGGCGTTTATTTGTTCGAATCACTGCGAAGACCAGGCTTTTATTTGGGGCAGGCGTTTAATTCCTTTCTCAAAAAAATCTTGCTCAGCAAAAAAGAATAAATATGGTAAATTCAATCAAATTCTTTATTTACACCAGGAAATAGTTGAACCAGCCAGCACCAGCAGCAAACTTCTCATCTGTGCTGTCACTCACGGTGACAGATCTTGGACACTCTCGCATGACTTGCTCACTTACTGATGACCCATTCCTGCATGTTTAACTCCAGGCCCTCACTTGTCTTCTTCCTTCCTCCACCACATAATCTGGACCTTTTTCTGAAGTATGGAGCTGCTGCTTTGTGACGCTCAGACTTTAATAATTGTGCTACCACACAAGGGGTAAATCTTTCAGGGAAATCAACAGTTTAGGAAAGCTCAGGATAGACAAGGAAATCTCACTTCACTTTCTGACTCTGCACAAATCACATAAAACAGGCAAACGAATAAGTCAGCGACGGGTCTTTAATGAGGTTCAAACCTGACGACACAAAACCACAATGAATGAACACAAAATACCACCCCAAAATGTGCCTCTATGATTCCTAAATAAAGTAAAATTCATTTTCAAATGAAAAAGAAGTTATCAGCAAAGATAGTTCAGTTTAAAGAGTCTTTTATATTAAATCAAAGGAAACCAAAAAGGAAAAAAAAATTAAAAAAAGAATGATTGATCGACCAAAAAATCTCTGGTATACCAGGCATAAAAAACAGTAGAATTGGAAGCAATACACTGCAAAAACAGAAATCTAAGCAAGTCATTATGTCTTATTTGTTGTAAAAATTGTCTCATTGTTCTTAATTTGAGCCACATTCACCAGACCAGGTCATAAAAATGTCTTATTTCAAGTTTTTTTCAGACAAAAATGAGATGTAAATTGCTTGTAACAAGTCAAAAAAATCTGCCAATGGGATAAGACGAATTCTCCCGGGAAGTTTCTTGAAATGAGAAAGATGTCTTAAAACAAGAATCTTTTATCTTATCCCACTGGCAGATTTTTTTTTTTACTTGTTACAAGCAATTGATGCCTCATTTGTGTCTTTGAAAAACCTTGAAATGAGACATTTTTATGACCTTGTCTAGTAAATGTGGCTCAAATCAAGAATAGTAAGACAAATTTGACTAAAAATAAGACATAATGACTTGCTTAGATTTCAGTTTTTGCAGTGTATCATTGGAGCCAAGGAATCAGCAGTGATGTGACTGATGTTAGGTTTTTTAAAAGTGCATGCGAACATGTAAAGGGGGAAAACATGCAGCAAAAGTGGCAATGTCTTCTTCGAAATGATTAAGTTAATAACTCCCAGTGTTTATTTGGAATGGATGTTTATTTCTCAGAATGCACCGCTACACCCTGCGGTTAATTGGGACCCGGTGATTAAAGAGAACCTGGCTGTTATTTGGTATTTCACAGTATACTACTTATTCCAATGTCAGATGCTATCACTTTATTTAGCAGTATTACAAGTATTTGGAAAATGAAGGTTGTGTGAGAAGTTTGTAGATCACTGACCCTGACCTCTGACATACGTGAGCGTTAAACAGCTTCATGTCTGCTTTTTTCTAAAGCTTTGAAGTCACCCAACGTAAGATGACAGTAAGATGTTGGAGGTTAAGTTCTGCTTCACACTGATGCTGCATTTGTTCGTCTGACAGGTGGTGGTGGAGCACGACGAGGTGCGTCTCTACATGGACTGTGGAGAGGCAGAGAGGACGACCTTCCACCGCAGACCAGACAGACTGACCTTCTCACAGAATTCAGGCATTTTTGTAGCCAATGCAGGAGGCACCGGGCTGGACAAGTTTGTGGTGAGTTAAAAAGTATCTTTAAATTATAGTGTGACTATGAGTTTCTTCTTCCTCCAGTTAGAAAAGAAACAATACAAGACCTTGAGTCTGTGTTAATATGTGTCTGGGGTTAGTTTCAACTTGACTTTTGTTCCTGTATGTATGTGTGTGTGTGTCTGTGTGTGTGTGTGTGTGTGTGTGTATGTGTGTGTGTGTGTGTGAACTGTGTAGTTGTGAGTTGTGTGCTCTGGCCTCTTGTTAGCATATAAAAAGGCTGAATTGAAATCTGCCCTGTCCTCTGGTAACTTCCCACCATTCTATTTACTGTACAAATGTTTCAAAGTGCCTGAGGAATTTTTTCTCAAGGAACAAGTAATAACACAGCTTCACACGACTTCCTAGGCAGTAGACTTTTGTATGTATGCATATACATATATATGGGTCAATGACAAAAAGAGGGTCTAAAAACTTATTTTTAAAAAGTTCTTTGAAAATGGCTAAAAAAACACATATTTCTGAGAGAAGAATTATGATTTCTAACAGATTTCAGTAGTTGGCCAACATTTCAAAGATTTTAGGTTCATAATTTTATATTATTTTTAATTTGAGCACCCAAAAATGTCAGGTGGCGCAACCAAATATATGAAAATATATATACGTTCCTGTTATTTTTTCTGTGTGAAATTATTGGCAAGTATCTCTCAAGTGTCTGTAGTGACTCATACATTTGCATTTTGTGTGTTTCATTTCTTTCTTCTCTTCACTTTAAAATAAAAGTCTAATGTTACGGTTGCACCATCCTGACATTTGACAAGGTGAAAATTACGGGACAAAAGTTTTTTAAATTTCTCAACAGCTTTAAAATTCTTTTTATTCGCAAAGAATGTTTTATTTAAAAAGGTTCAAGCATAAAATAATGCCACTGTATTTTTAATTTCCATTTACAATAACTGACATTCAATTTTTAGAGTTTAATTACTGTGGATACTTGTCAGGACGGTTGCACCACCTGACATTTTGGGGGTTTGAGGAACCAAAACACAAAAAAACATGTTATATTTTAATAGTTTAAAGATGTGTTCAAATAACACAGGTTTCATAGAATAAATAAATACATGTGATGAAATACTCAATTCATGATGGAAGGAAATATTGCACTCGGCACACAAAAAAAGGGACGTCACATCATTGACCCATATATATATATATACAATTTCCTGCCTATGCTTTGACAAAAAACCTCTGTACATCTGTGTATCAACATATGTACCTCTGATAACAACTCAAGTGAGAAAAAAAAATCAAAATTTCTGCTTTTCTACTCAAATAGGAATATTTTTTATGTAGATAAGGTCTACCAATACATATACCTCAAAATTAATCGTTCAATAAAGTGAATATGTTGGAAATACCTTCACTAAATAGGAGAAACAAAAAAATCTTAGATAATTTTAGTACTTTTCCTTTGGTAGCTGCCAGAACAGACAGTGCAGAGTAAATCTGAAGCCAACACGAGGATTAACATAAAGATTAAAATTGAGGTTTTCTGTAAAGCTTGCAATTGAATGGAAATCAGTCTGAAGTGGTCCTTATATTGTTTATTTCACCCAAAGTGAGTTCTACAATCTATTTTCATCATTGTCTTCCTGCTGATTTCCACTCATGATACCAGACACCAAAGCACAGCCTCACTGAGAGTCATTTTCAAACACTGGCTTTGCAAATTCTTCTCAGTCTTAAACACAGTCTGTGTCAAATTCAAGGTCAAAATGTCCTGACCCCCCCACAGAGGCTCCTAAGCTGGCTCTTTGATAGACCTTATTGGTAAAAGTCTAAGATCAGAGACAGAGGATGAAGGAAGGGAGTTCAGAGGAGAGAAGGTTAAAATGCAGGAAGGGACAGGGGATGTGGAGGGGAGGAGAAGATAAGGAAGTAAGTTTATAGCATATGGGGAAGTCAGAGACATCAACAAGGTGCAGATTAAAGGCTTCAATCAGGTCTTTGAGTCTGCAGTTTGATGTTATTGTGGGGTTAAACTTGAAAAGATTCTCAAGGTCAACCATACTCAAAAAAATGATTATGTCCCATCATAGGCATTGTAAAATCATATTTATGAATTTTTAACCAATTACAGATGTTTACAATCTTTATAAATAAAAATGACTAAAATCAATGTAAGTCTTTCAAGTATAAGATGAATTTGATTCAAAACCAATGAGATTGGGTTTCATAAAGGTTGAGACAGTTCACTGAAAAAAGACAAAGTGGCAGGTCTTTCAGTTTACTTAGATTTAATGAGTTCATGTAACAATAAAATCACATTCTTTATGTGAACACAGTTTAATCAAGCAGATCGAACATGTCCAAGATGTATCTGTTTTAAGTCGATTGGAAGCGATTTAAATGAAAAAATGAAAGCAACATAAAAACACTCACAGAAATGAATCATGCCAGAATATATTCTTAAACATTTAAAGCTGTTAAGTTTTATCTAACTGCGCAAATTTTTCAAATGTTTGTATTTAAATTCAATAAAATCTAAATAATTCCATCAATTCTAAAATATATTGAATTTAGTTAGTTATTACGTATTAACATGGGTTAAATGTAAGAAATAAGATTCTGTCATTCAAACTATATGTGACTGGTTTTCATACAAGTAATGGGGACTGACATCTTGGAAACAGAAACTGAACTTAAGTCCCCACCATACCTTTTTACCATGAGTGGGGAGGGCACGCAGTGAACATGAGAGTCTGCTGTACATGGATGGATCACACGGGTGGCACAAACTGTACCTGCTGGCCTCTCAAGCCAGTGTGGATTGGCTGCCTACACTAAACTGTGTGGACCAACTTTCTGTGTTCTCCGTACACTACACAGAGTAGACTGGCTGCCTGTGCTACATCACATAGACTGGCCACACCCAACAGTGTAGACTGGCAACCCCTACTAGCAGTGCTTTGCCATAATTCACAGTCTTATACTGTAATCCAACATACAGAACATAATGGGCAGTTACAAAGGCTAAAAAAAAGCAGGTTAATGCAAAATGTTTACACATAGCTGGTAGTAGACAACCAGTCTGCACCAGGTCAGAGACAGCCTGTGTCACCTATGTCAGGGGTTCCCAAACTTTTCCGCGTGTGACCCCCAAAATGGCAGTGTTAGAGACTGGCGACCCCCTGCTGTGGTACAACACTAATGGGCGAATCTAAAAAAACGGACAAAAACAAACAAAAAACCCAGAGGATACTTTGATTTACTGACTAATGTGCACTTTGCTGTGTTCACTGCATCAAACTTCAACAAAGAAATGTGAAAAACAGATAAAACATTTTCTGTTTGCATAATTTTATATTATCTTTAACCCCTATTTTTGCCTTTATTCTCACAGTAATGGATAAAATTGTTCATAGTTTTTGATTTTGGGACACATTCCACGACCCCCTATCAATGTCTCGCGACCCCCAATAGGGTCCAGACCCCCACTTTGAAAACCACTGACCTATGTGATACACCCATGTACAGCAGGCTCTCATGTCCACTGCTTGCCCTCCTCACTATGGTATTCATGTTAACTGGATAATCTAGTTAGTATGCAGTTCAAATAAATATATTCTGTTAATTTAGAGTAAATATACTTGATTAAAACTGAACATATAAACCTGGGGTTTACCCATTTCAAACAAAAGGGCTTTGTTACACTAGTAAAAATGTATCTGATAAAGTTATTTGGTAGGTTTGGGTTCAAATTACCTCAATTAAGTTATTGAAATTTATAAATCCTAAGAGCTAGGGTTAAATATTTTTTTCAGTGATGCAACCCCACCCCTTACCTCCTGGTTTCATTAGCTAGCTTTGCTTGATATCAGATTGTATCCCTAGTAGAGTTTTTCTCCCCTCTCAATGACATCACGAACTGGTTTATTTCACGAAATACTTGTTGCTGATGTCATATTGTTGCTGTGGTTACTGGACGTAGAGCTTTATTCAGCTTTGTGCAGTGTAGCCTGACTTTATGAACAGGTTATCTGAAGCATGACGACAGAATATGTGCAAACTCAGCAGCGAGATTGGTCAGTGTGCAGGATCTGGGTCACTGTGTATGCTTGTGTGTGTGTGTGTGTGTGAATGTATGTTGTTGGTTTGTTGACTTGGACTTCAAAGGAGAGCAGTCATGACATGGGGCCCTTTCAGTCAGCATGGGTTTAGTGTTTCTGTTGTAAAGGAAATTAAAGTTGACCCAAGGATTTGACGTCTCTGTTCTGTTTCTGATGGATCTCAAAAATATAAACCAGCATCGGGACTCTACCATTAGTCTGAATGTGGTGTAAGTGTGTGAGCTTCTTGGGGGATTCTTGTCTCTATGGAGATATCAGAGGGTGGACTGTACTTCATTGTTTGAGGTGCCCCTCTGTTTAAAGAGGGGAACCATGAGGATACAACACAGTCAGTTAGACTCTAAAGCAGCAGTTTCTGACACTCCCTTCAAGGCAAAACTGACTTCAACTACAAGAAAACTACCAAAAACATAAATTAGCTCTAATTTGATGCAAATTAGCTTTGTCTTGCAAGCAACAGTTTGTTACACTGCCTTCATCAAACCTTACAGTTTCCTGTGAAAATGCTCTCCATTTTCACTTGCATAATGGTCTTCAGCAGGGGTTCCCTAACTTTTGAGCCCAAAACCCTAAAAAAAATAACAGTAGTACTTGAAATCGGCAACTACTTACCATAGAAATACAATAACAGCTAGTCGCCCAGTTGTAAAAATAATCATGGAGGATGGTAGATTTGATTGTCTGGCACAAATATTTTGTGCTAATGATGTTCTAATAGTTGCCTGAATAATCCTCAACGACATTAGCAGCAAATGACTAACATTAGCCTATCGAGAAGCCTAACCTGAGTCAGCTAGCCAGAGTTAGACAAAAATAAAAGCATGAAGTACAACCTAACATCATGAGCTAGCATGGCTAAATCCAGAGATCACACTGTTGGTGAAATTATGGTACAGCTGTCCAAATCACTTGGCCATGATGCTGAAATTGAAGCAATGGTACCTGAGCTAGTAGTAATACTGCCCGACCAAAATAAAGGTCACCCACTCTAATATTTGGTTGGACCACCTTTAGCTTTGATTACAGCACACATTCACTGTGGCATTGTTTCAATAAGCTTCTGCAATGTCACAAGATTTATTTCCATCCAGTGTTGTATTAATTTTTCACCAAGATCTTACATTGATGATGGTAGAGTCTGACCACTGCACAAAGTCTTCTCCAGAACATCCCAAAGATTCTCAATGGGGTTAAAGTCTGGACTCTGTGGAGGTCAATCCATGTGTGAAAATGATGTCTCATGCTCCCTGAACCACTCTTTCATGATTTGAGCCCGAGGAATCCTGATATTGTCATCTTGGAATATGCCCGTGCCATCAGGGAAGAAAAACATCCATTGATGGAATAACCTGGTCATTCAGTATATTCAGGTAGTCAGCTGACCTCATTCTTTGAGCACATACTGTTGCTGAACCTGAGCAACTACAGCAACCCCAGATCATAGCACTGCCCCCACAGGCTTGTACAGTAGGCACTAGGCATGATGGGTGCATCACTTCACCTGCCTCTCTTCTTACCCTGATGCGCCCATCACTCTGGAACAGGGTAAATCTGGACTCATCAGACCACATGGCCTTCTTCCATTGCTCCAGAGTCCAATCTTTATGCTCCCTAACAAATTGAAGCCTTTTTTTCCATCTAGCCTCACTGATCAGTGGTTTTCTTTAGGCTATACAGCTGTTCAATCCCAAATCCTTAAGTTCCACAACAACGGGATGTATCTTTCTCCATGATTGTTTAAGAAATGAGACGTTATTCATTGCATCAGCTGGGGTTGAATGACTTAAAAGATGATCACCTATGCAGTTATGCTAAGGGAAGAGTTATGGCTCAGCATTTCATCATTGAGCCTTTCCTGCAAGAAAGTGCTTAACGTTGAAATGGGGCTCAGCATTTCGACCTTGCAGGAAAAGCGAGCGTGTTGCAATGTGATGCTCAGCATTTCAACATCCTGCATTTGCTGAAGGGAAATGCAGGCGTCCCTCTAGTTATACAGTAGGTGGCTTGAACCTGTTTGCTTAGGTAAATCCAGCTGGGCAACTGTTATTTTTTGGCCAGGCAGCATAACCCATCCACTTTTATTGATAAAATGGCCCAAGGGATGAAAAAGGAGGGTGACTATTGCAGATGGGGCTTGATTTTGACATGTTTATTTCAGAGGAGATTCTGTCATTCAAATTCAAGAGTTCGAGTCCTGATTTGAGTCAGAGTGTTACTAAAACAAAGAAACAAACTGGCAGAGAACAATTACTTATTCTTGAGGAGATGAATCTCAAGAAAAAAAGAAAAAAAGTTTTTCTTCTGCTGCTGAATATGAGATTTTTCTCAAATAAAGTGTCTAAGATGCTAGTGAAAATAGTGCATCTGAACTTCTGGCATCATTGTAAAAACTGATTAATGTCATCTCCATAGATTCACATTCATTATTCATTGGAAACACATCAGTTGAAAATGCTTGATCAATGAATTTTCAGATTATATTCTCATTCTCTGTCTGTCTGTCTCTCTCTGCAGGGATCCATTCAACAGCTGATCATTAAAGATGATCCCAGAGCAGCTGAGGAGCAGTGTGAAGATGATGACCCCTATGTGAGTAACAAAGGAGAATCAAAAACTCAGAAGCTCTTTCAGCACACCGATAGTCCTGCCACTATGACTTTCTTTACATCCTACGTGAATCAACAGCTCCCTCTAGTGGTCAAAAGAAATTCACTTAACATCTGCTCTGGGGATTGGCCCTCAGATCTACCTGACAAGTAAAATTACATTCAAATGATCATGCTTTTACTGTTGTTTGTTTTTGTCACAGGTCTTTTTACTTAGTATATAATTCTTTCAGGATTTGAAATCAGATAATATGTTCCTCTGTGATATTATGAAAAGGCATCTGTGGAAAACAAAACGAAACAAAAAAATCTAGATTATTTATGTATCACCAAAATATTTCCTGCTGTTCTTTGAAGGCCTCTGGCTACACCAGTGGAGACGATGGTCTAGATGATCGAGAGTCAGAGGAGGAAATTATGAAAAACATGAAAGAGAGGAAACCTCACGCACAGGTAGGCTGACTGGATGTTTGATTTGTCTGAATTATTACACCAAACAACCATCTCTTTTTTCTGTTCAGTTTAAGATTAACTTTTCTTTATGGGCCGATCTTTGGAGGGTATCTTTGTTACTTTGAGGAGCAACAGTTCAGGAAAAGGCAACACAAAGGGCTCCTCATAGAGACTGTTTATTGATACTGAAAAGAAACCAATTCATCTTTCACCATGTTTGTGTGAGAGCAAGTGTGTGTGGGTACTGCTTTAAATCATCAGCCTCCTACAATGAAACATCCGTTCTATTGCATATATGAGTATGTGAACGTGTGTGTCCACTGCTATCTTTCCTTCTCCCACAACCAGGAAGTCAGTGTGACCCCACACATCCCATAATAAGTGTTTACTTTGAAGCTTCAAAGGAAGCAGGCCCTCTGAAGCTGAGCAGCTGCTGCCAGATATTAAACTCATGACTGATGCTTTCTTGTCCTGATGGGTGACCCTTTATAGCTGTGCGGTCCAAATTTCACTGAGGGTGGTATAAATGGGTGATTTCTCACAGATCCTGGAATGGTGACTCAGCATTTTCAAGTTTCAGTGACTCAGCATTTTCAAGTTTCAGTGACTCAGCATTTTTAAGTTTCAGTGACTCAGCATTTTTGAGTTTCTCCCAAACCATGTGTGACCTGTGAATTCTTGTAACAACAATTTCACCAATTAACTTCAATGCTGTTTTATGGTTCATTTTTAAAATTCAAGTGTTTACCTTAGTGTTGCTATTTTTTGCCACTTAACACTTCTACAAATATATCAGGGGAAAAACTAAGAACAATAGGGTCACCCCGTTGTGCTCGGCTGTGAACTGTTCACAATGGATTATCCTACCTATTATACACCTGGTTAACAAGATATGAATTGTTTTAAGGTGAATAAAGTATTAAGACCAGTCAGGTTGTCAAAGAAAATGTCAGCTAATTAAATTTTACTGATAACACCAACTCCAGGCCAAGCTGCAGTTACTGTATAAAGAAATGAATATAACACTGTATCCTTAAATGGTTTAGAGCAGCCCCATCAGCTAAAACAATTAAGCTTGGAGTAAGGATAGACTGATAATTGGCCTGAACTGATTATTATTGGCACCAATATTGGCATTTTTACAACTATCAGCATCAGCCTTTTTTTTTTTTTGTCAGTAATCAGCCAGTGACAAATTATTTTAAAACTGGGTTATTTTGGCTCTCATGCAGGCTAGTGCTTACATAGAGACTTCGGTGAGCCATAAATCAGTTTGATCCAATCCACTCAGTAAGGTGGGATAGCATTTAGAAATAACCTTTTCTGGCGCAGATAATCTCATGTTGAGTTGTTGATTACAACCAAGGTTTTATCCAAAGATGAGACACGACCCTGAACAGGAAAAGCAGGAGAAAATTGAGGGATGAATGAATGAATGAATGAATGAATGCCCTGAGATCTTCCTGTTTCCCCCAGATATGGCTCTCATGGGAAAGTTTGTGTTATTCTGATTTCAGGACAGTGCTCCAGTCAGAGCTCCGCCCACTGAGGCTCCAGAGGTGGAGCTGGATGAGTACTCAGGTCACCAGACCCCAACAGAGGCCTCTGAAGAGATGCTGATGAGAGGTCAGAACAAACCTAACTGAAGTAGTCACTCAGTCCTTTCTACTTTGGTGTCTGATGTAAAGGAAACATTCTGTATTGGAAATAGTTGCATACCCATGAAACATGTAACACTTTAAGACGAACAATTCAGGATTTATCTAAAACTTCTGAGGATCCACATTTTTTGTGTTAAGCTCAACTTCTAATCAAGCATTTGTTGCATTAGTTCTCCAACAAAGTAGCCATGAGTTGTAATAGGGATTCTCACTCATTTTGAATTTGAATGTTTGTTTTCTTATGTTTATTTTTTAACGTTTTTTGGGTTTAAACATAGAATAGTTTTTTTTTAACTTAAGTTATTATTTCAGCTTTTGTGCCTTTATTGGATAGGAGATAAGACAGTGGATAGAGTAGGAAAGGGGGAGAGAGTGGGGAGTAACATGTGGGAAACAGGCTGCAGGTCGGATTCAAACCCTGGCCACCCACTTATGGGCAAACTTCATGGAGTGTGACCTATCTGCTATGCCATCTGCACCCTAAACATACCATAATTTTAATGAATTGCATCACTGGTTATTTTTTGCTGGTAGCTAGAAAATGAAAATGTATAAGTTGAATTTTAACATTGAGCCCTTCCAGAAAGAGAGAAAAAAAAATAACAGATTCAACCTTTTACGACACAAACTCTTGTCTGGTGTGCATTTTTTATTTCTCTTTGCTATTTAGGATCAGTAAGACCTAATAAGTATAAAAAATAAATTTGGTCTTTGTACAGGAAGTTCAGTTTTTGGTGTTATTAGATAGCTACTTTAAGTGTTTTTGTTCATAACTACACTTTTTCTCTCACTGAAATGGATGTACAGTTATGACATCACCAAAAGTTGATGTGGGAAGTGTTTCTAGCTGTGGTTAACAGACTTAAGATTTTAAAACTGAAGTTTCATGGGTCTGAGAGGCAGAAACTTAAGAGGTTAATGCATATTTTATATAATATTTTCTTGAATTTGACTTCTGACCAATCACTGGTCTAACTTATTGGTGATGTCTTACCCAACATGTCCAGGACCTCACAGGGCGGAGGAGCCAGGGGAGAGATCAGGAGAGGTTTGGTTTTTGTCGTTGACTTTTATTATGGATTCAAATGATCTCGCATGGCAGCATCTGTATTACAAATCCAGACTCCATGAAGGTTTTACCTGAATTTCCTAGGGTCGTACCAGGCAAGGGTCCAAAGGAGCACGTGGAGACCCAGGACCCAGAGGCCCACCTGGCCCCCCTGGTCCCCCAGGCCCCACCCCTCTACCTGGACAATCCCATCCTGGTCCAAGAGGGACTCAAGGACCACCAGGACTCCCTGGGTCCCCTGGACTACCAGGGAGAGATGGACAACAGGTGTGTGTGTGTTGAAGAGACAGGGAAGTGTGTGTGTTGGTGTTGCTGGCATTATATTATCCTGAGTTCTAAGATTTAGTACCAATCCTAAATCTGTCTCACTTCACAGGGAAGAAGGGGAGAAAAAGGAGATCAAGTAAGAATACTTCTTGGATCTTTTCTTCGATGTTTTCCTATAATCTTAATAGTTCAGCTCATATGAACACGTTGGTTTTTTTTTCCCTGTAGGGTCAGAAAGGATCTCAGGGATTCTCAGGACAGGATGGAAAAGTTGGAGCTAAAGGAGAGAAGGTAAGACTGAAGAATAATCTTTACTTAAAAGCTTAATTCTTATTGTGCATTACTGAATGTAGAGTGATGATTCCTCTGATCCTCCTCCTTTTACATCTCAATAGGGAGACCCAGGATCTGGCATGCCAGGTCCTCCTGGCCCCCCAGGGCCCCCTGGACCTCCAAGATCACGCAGTGTTCCTGTGAGTCCCACTTTTTTGTTGCCAAGTGTTGTAGATTTGACTGCTTAGCCCCAGTGCACGTTGAAGACAAGGTCTACAAACCTCTTAGGACTGTGTTGGTCTTTGTTGAACTTTGTTGGACCATGTCTGTGTGTTACAGTATGGAGCTGATGCTCTTGGTTCTGGGTTCGAAGACCTTGAGAGTGACACAGAACTCATCAGGGTAAGAAAAGCCGGAAGAGAGGATTTCAAAGTCTGTTCGTTTCGCTTCCATGAAAGAAAAAGTAAAAGAGTAACTCTCTCCATCAGGGTCCTCCTGGTCTCCCTGGGCCTCCAGGACCTCCTGGTCCCCCTGGGCCTAACCTGTCAGGTTCTGGGTCAGCTGGAGGCCCATTTTCAGGGCATTCTGGGCCATCTGGACACCCTGGGAGGGATGGACTTCCAGGTCACCCAGGACTACCAGTGAGTGATTCTGTTAGGAGAAACTCATGATACATTTTGTTGCCAAAAATGTTCAATGTTTCCTATGTTTACAATCGTCAGTAGTGACAGGAAGTTGTCACTAAAGCTGAAACATAAGCAAGTACTTCAAACAAGTTCATTTGGTCTGACACTGTGTATTGGCTTTAAGCAGTCCTTGTGACCAATTTGATTCATTTTTTACCATCTTTTACCTTGACTCTCTATACCAAAAATTCAACTTTTTATTCCAAAAACTGCCTTTATTTCAAAATGTAGACTTTTTATCTTCGACTTTTGTCATCTGAAAATTTTGACCTTAAATGAGAAAGTTTGGACTTTTTCCACAAAATGTTAAATTGATTTCTTAAACTTAAGAAGTTTCATCTCAAAATCTTGACTTTTTGTCTCAGAATTTTGTCTTTATTTCTCAAAATTTTCACTTTTTATATTGAAATATTGACCTTTTATTTAAAGGTTTGAAACAACTCTTACCTTCAGTTTTCAGTTTCATCCTCACATTAGAGTAAAAGCTTCTGATGTTTCAATGGTTTGATGTAATTTTATGTCAAGTTTGTAAATGTTTCTGTACATAGTGAAAACTTCACTAAAGCATGATTTAAAGAAAATCGTGAGTTGACTTGAAATCGCTGTATCTGCCAGAAAAATCGCAATTAGATCTTTCTCTAAAATCGTTCAGCCCTACCTTTGGTTTTGTGTTTTCTGGATCCTTTGTTGTTGTTGACTTTCTCCTTCCCCATCCTTTAGTCTGTTATATTTCTACATGTCAATTGAAGTAAATTTTGTTAGTTTTTCTTGTAGGTAGACTTTATGATCATTACGTGTGTGTTAAAATAACTGGTCTGTCTTTATCCTCCCTCCTCCTCTGTTTCTGTCACCTTTTCTGTCATTTATTCACCCTCCTTCACTTTTCTTTACACCAATATTTCCTAAACCCGTCTCCTACCTGCTCCACTCCTCTCCACTGTGTTTCAGATGTTTGAGGACTGGTTTAGTGGTTCTGGACCAGATGGTTCAGACCTGAGCTCAGGGTTGTCATCAGACCTGGGCTCAGGTTTCAGTTCTGGGTTCAGTCCTGAGCCCGGTTTTGCGTCTGGTTCTGGACTTGACTTTGGGTCAGCTTGGGGTTCAGGAGAGGTATAATATTCTGGTTTGCTTGATGAACAAGCAAACGGTAAAAGGCAGAGCTACAGGAAAAAGCCTGAGTATTGAGAAACCAATAACCATTTATCGCATTCACTCAAATGACAATTAAAGTCACAACCAAAACTTAAAGCAGCGATATATTTATTTACCTTTTATCTGTCCATTACCCAGGCTGATGACTGTACATTTGCTCCACCATGTTGTCTCTATGTCTGGCTGACAGCAAGCTAAAGCACTTTGACCTGGCTGACAGTGCTCTGCGTATAAAAAGGAAAAAAATATCTCAGCTTTTATTTCCTCTTTGATAATCTCTCTGGCAGCCATAACCCCCTCTGACCTTTGACCTGCTTTGAGTCTCCTCAGTAACTTTTTGTATTTGCTTCCTGTCATCTTTGAGGTTCACTTTTGCTCAAATGAATGAAACAAGCTCAAACTTTCTTCTTTAACCCAAGTTATGAAGCATCTTGCTTTTTTTTTCTCCTCACAACATGGTAAAAGGAACAAATCTACCTTTTAATCTGTGAGTTTTCTAAACATGTTGCTGCCTCTTGCTTGTTCTCATGTTACGGATGCAGAATACCAGGGCATGCAGATGTTTGCTCATTGTGTTATGTGACATTTATTCCAGCCCTCAACCCTTTGAGTTTTTTCTACTCATGTAAAAACTTGAGCAAAAGTTAGAGTTGATGTACAGAGGAACCGAATGAAACTTCAAAATGACAAGGGCCTGATTGAACTCATGGTCTAACCTGGACTAACCATGACCACTGGGCACAACATTACTACTTTCTTTTTGGTGAAGATTTTCCTATGTTATTTTCCTGTCTCTGAAAGGATACAAAAACAGTTCAGGCATTGATGTTGAATGTGAAAAATAAGCATTAAGGAACAATTTTTCCTTTTTTTTAACAACAGCAGTGGATCATGCAGCGACCTTGGGTGTCTTGATAGGCACTTTTAAATAAAATATGTTATTATTATTATTATTATTATTATTATTATTATTATTATTATTGTTAAAATCTACGACGCAGTATTAGAGCCACATTAAAAATACTATTTTTTGCTTCATATTTTACGACAAGATCTAAGTCGAAATTATTTTATTTTACTACGAGATTAAAGCCCAAATGATTTAACTATGAGATTAAAGTAGAAGTTGAGTCGTAACGGAAGTAGGCAAGTCAGTGTTCTGACAGTTATGATAAACTGATGCTGATGTGCTAAAAGTTGAAGTATCTCCTTGTTTGTAAAACCCAAGTTAAAGTATTTCATTCAGGTACACTCTCGTCATAGTTTTGAACCATTTATTGCCAAATGGAATACAGTTATAGTTGGTGTTACAGCTCTGGTTTCAGAGTACTCCCTGGGTTAGCCAAGCAGCCTGCTTAGGCTTTCCAGGGAATGCAAAGCAGATCCCCCCTTGGGGAACAAGACACATACTTTATACATGAATATTATACATGAATACCATACATGTATTCAGACTTAACAGGAGGAGGCTGGGGTGGAGGAGGTAACTTCGAGACGCAGCAGTGTGGTGCGTAGCAGTAGCAGGAATAGTTGTGAATGTAGACATGTTTAAATACACCGCCTTGTTGGTCGACGGCGAGCTGTGATTGGTTGAGTGGAGAGGTGTGACTCAAACGTCAGCCTGTCAGCTGGTATCAGCTGGGCGTATGACTTCCGTGTCCTGCATGAACTAACGCGAGCTTCATTATTTGACAAAATGCTCCGTGGTCCACATTTCCTCCTCCTCGTAGACTGTCCTCCATTATATTTTGACTTTATTCTCGTTGTCAATTATGTCATTATTTTTTTACTTTAATCTTGTAGTAAAATGATAAATTTCAACTTTAATTTGTAGTAAATATGAGGTAAAAAAAATATTATTATTATAGTTATTATTGTTATAGTTATTATAGTCTTATTATTACAGCTATTATAGTTATTATTGTTATTATTATTATCATTATTATTATTATTATTATTATTATTATTATTATTATTATTATTATTATTATTAGTAGTAGTAGTAGTAGTCATAGTATTAGTATTATTATCATCACTTTTTCAAAAAAGTCAAGGATCCTAAGTTTAAATCAGAATACAGCAAATAAATCTGCAGTCCATCCTCAAACATAGGATCCTAAAAAAAAGAGATCAGACATTCAGACATATTCACATCTACTTTTTCTAAACTGAATGTTGAAGACTGTTGAAAACATTAAAGGTGTTTTTAACCTAAGCCCAACAAGATCCTAATGCCAGTATTTCCCAGATAATGGGCCTCATTCACTAATGAATGTGTAGAAATGTTCTTACTCCCCGCACAAAATAAGAAAATTAGTAAAATCACTGTCGGATTCATGACACGAGCGTACCAGTCGTTTTTGTTTCACACCACTGTGTGTCTATTAATGAATCCGAATCAGTCTGAGTCAACAGGCTTGTTGCTGTCAACTGAAATTAGCATTTTACCGCCCCCCAATTCATCTAAATAAGGACATCTGTTCAGAGCATCAGGAGGAGGAGCCATCGAGATCTACGTCCACGTTGTCAGCATCAACCACAGCTCGTTCCCCCAGTTCTTCACGCAAACAATTCATCATAATACTGCTCAGCTTTGCTCACTAACATCTTTTTTTATGATTTAGCTTCAACACATTCTCATTTGTCCACATCTTCGTGTGTCTCTTTCTTTGTTTGTTGCACGTTCAGGGTCATGCAGGAAAAGATGGGGCTCCAGGTTTTCCAGGTCGTCCAGGGGCTGTGGGAGAGAAGGTACAAACACACACTGCCATCGTGAAAAGACATGTTCCTCCAACAGCACTGAGTGATTCATCTAGGAAGGGCTGTACAAGCTTTTATACTTAACAAGAGGGGGCAGGGGGAGCATTTCCTTTCAGCAAATGCAGGATGTGGAAATGCTGAGCATCGAAGTTCAACACTATTGCTTCCCCTTGCTGGAAAAGCTCAGTGCTGGAATGCTGAGCCACAACCTTAAAGGGAACCCTTACTGTAAGGACTCATAGGCATGAATATGCTTAAATGTTTGTCTCAAACTAGAATTTGTTGTTAAAAGACATAACAAATTGGTTTTGCTTTAAAAAAAAAAAACAATTTAAAACACAGTTTCTATCCTTTGGGCACAGCCATTGTTTTACTGCCGCAATGCATTCTGGGTTGATAGCGTAGATTGGTTGCTTGGTGCCGAGCATCTGGATTTGGCCGTTTACTCACTACTAGTCGCCGTAAGTCACGAGGTTTCAGGAGGGAAAAAACATAATAATGCCACATGTGGCTGCTTTTGGGTGCACTTTTCAGTCCAAAGGAAACAAGGAGACAGATGTTAGTCTGCACAGCTTCCCAAAAGACAAGAAAAGAAGGAAGTTGTGGGAAATCACTTGTGGGCGTAAACAACTTCCCATGGACCCGCGGCTATGTTCTGGCCACTTCTCCCCAGAAGCATTTGCTGCATTTAGCCGGCCCATGCTGATGAAAGAGCTGACAGGTGTGGGTCATTATAAACGGAGACTAAAGCCAAATGCTGTGCCGACTATTTTCCAACACAAACCCACAAAACTTCCTCAGGAAACCACTGAAGTCCGCTCCAGGACTTATATGATCCTGTATGAGATCGAGCCCGGTACAACCATATGACGTCACTACCCAGACGTTATTGTGGCGTAAACAACAATGGCGGCCTACTGGGGAAAATATTTTTTCAAATTTTATACAAACTAAGATATTTTGAGAGATTTTATTATGGTTCTTATGTAGCTGGTAAAAACACTGATCATTTAGGAAAATTACGTTCTGGTAGCCAGGGTTCCTTTTAACATCTCCATTGCTCTATTGTAGCAGCTCTGACCTGAGTGACACTCATGAGTCCTGTTTATTAAATTTTTGTCTTCAAAGGACCTTCATCTCCTCCCACTATGATATCATTAAATCAAATCAAAACTTTATTTATAAAGTGCGTTTCATACAATAGATATAGCACAAAGTGCTTCCAATCCTATGAAAAACAATCCCAGTTGCAGTGGTAACTTTCTGACACCTCCTGCTTAAAACCCCAAAAGTCATGCTGGTGCTCAGCATTTCAACATAATGAGTTGCCATCCAAAATGTAGGTGTTTGAGGATGAAAAAGAATTGGTTCCTGTGGGAAAATAAGTTTACAAAGAAGCTTTTCAAAGGCAACCACAGCTTGTAGAGCTTCACCAACTGGAGGGGATGGTGGAGGAGTGTTTCAGTCCAGGATCTACCAGATAGTGTCATATCTTATCATTTCTCCTCTTAATCCACAGGGTGACAGAGGCTTACCTGGCTCACCAGGACCAAAGGTGATACAATCTTTTAGCTCAAATCAATACGATTTTCCCAAAATAAAGACATTTCAGATTGTTTTTCATTTCATTCCAAGTCACATTCACTGCACCTTAATGGGAATTCCTCCTCCTCTGTGTCTCTGCAGGGTGAATGTGGATCTGTGGGTCACGGTGGAACCTCAGGGCCAGCTGGGCCACAGGGACCGAGAGGCCCCTCAGGTCCCCCAGGTCCACCTGGTCCACCTGGACCTTCAGGAACTAAATACTTTGTAGAGGTGATCTCAGTTAATATGAAACTTAATGTAAACACATATGAGTGCCTCAGGTTTAGTTTAGAAACATTAAACTCTTCTTTGTTTTCAGGATATGGAAGGATCTGGAAAGAGTGAAATGCTCATTGGAGCTGGAGGAAGAGGCTCACAGGTCAGTGTAAGACTGTGTGTTTGTGTGTGTGTGTGTGTGTGGGTGTGTGTGTGTATGTGAGAGTGAGCGAGAGAGAGAGAGAGAGAGAGAGAGAGAGAGAGGGAGTTGTCATTGTTTTGTTGTATGTACCAATGTTTTCTGTTTGTTAGTTTTTTTTATTGTTTGTTATTTTTATTTGTTTGTTCTTCAGGGTCTACCTGGCCTACCTGGACCGCAGGGACCTAAGGTAATAAACTGATCAGAGTTCATAAAATACACTGCTCAAAAAAATTAAGGGGACACCCAAACAACTCATCTTAGATCTCAATTAATGAAATATTGCAGTTGAAAATCTTTATTCAATATATAGTAGAGTGCATTGACAACAAAGTGACATTAAAATGATCAATGTAATTCAAAATTATTAGCCCATGGAGTTCTGGATTCAGAACCATACTCAAAATGAAAATGGAAAATCACATTCTAGGCCGATCCAACATCAGTGAAAATTCCTCAAGACAAGTCAAAATGAGGCTCAGTAGTGTGTGTGGCCTCCATGTGTCTGTGTGACCTCCCTACAACGCCTGGGCTTGATTCTTATGAGGAGGCTGATGTTCACCTGATGAGCTGCACAACCTGCGCAACTTCTGTTGGTTGTTGACATCACCTCATGCCACCTCCAGGGCCGAACACTAACAAAATTCAAAAGTGACCTAAACATCAGCCAGAAACGATGAGAACAGAGTAAAGGAATATGCAGAACTACTCCTTTATCGGGGTTATTTTGCTAATTGCCTCTTCTTTCCACCTGTTGTCTGTTTCATTTCTGAAATTGATGCACAATTAGTGTTGCTTCCTAACTGGACAGGTTGATTTCACACCAGTGTGATATCCTTGGAGTTACAGCATGTTGTTTAAGTGTTTCCTTTCTTTTTTTGAGCAGTGTACACAAGTCCTGCGAATGAAGGATTGTTAGTATCCCATTATAGTACAGCAGCTAGAATACTGAATTTGTTATTTCTATAAAAATATTCTCAGTCGTGGTCCCTTTTAAGACTTTTGAAGGATGGGTGAAACATCTTAAAAATGTTACCAAGTCCAGTTGCTCTTTTGAATCAAGCTCTGAATTACTTTTCTCAGTTATAGAAGTTCCTTTCTCATGTTTTTTTTTTCAGGGTGATGATGGAGTCATGGGTGCTCCAGGGCTCTCTGTTAAGGTATGCCAAACTTTGAGGGACCTTAGATTTACACATTTCCGCCAGTTCCTCTATGGTTTGATTGGAAGTAAATGTCAAATAGACGCCATTGTTTTGATTTGTGTTAACTGATAAAAGCTATGAGGGTGGTCCTAAATAATTGGTGTTTTACAAAGACATATGATATAAAGGCTGAAAAAGTAGTGAGAAATTGACTGCACATAAAGTTTGTCACTGCAAGTAAATCTACAAAATAAAACCATTTATTAACTTGTGTGTGTGATCTAAGGGTGAACCTGGAGACCAGGGACCAAAAGGATTTCAGGGTCCTGCTGGACTACCAGGGGCCAGAGTAAGTCAGGGGTGATACTCACCAAAAAACTGTGTGGATGTTTCTTTGTGCATTTGAGGTTGTTGGTTGTAAATTGAGTGAAAATGTCTCTGTGTCTTAGCTGACTAAAACTTGATCATGTGGATAGCTTGTTTAGGATATAATCTCATCAATCATGAGTGTTTGCCCACAAACAATGTTCTGCTGCTGCAGTAAACTTTAAAACCATTAAAATTGAGTTGACTGACCGGACTGACATGATCTTAGAGAATCTTTCCAGAGAGTGAAGTGAAAGAATTTACAACAGCTGTGCTAAACGTTGTTAGAATTATCTGTATGAAAGAGTTGATACTGGTTACTTATAGCAAATTATCCTTAAATTTTACTGTCTTAATTAAACTGTTTGCACTTTGCTGTTAACATTTTTCTTTTCTTTTACATCAGGGGGCCAAAGGAGAAAAAGGCAGTCAAGGATCTAAGGTAGGGTTGGGCAACAAAATAAAATGTCAAAATACTCAAAAATATTGTCAAAACCAAAGTGCAAATAATTGATTCATTTTTAACTTCTTTACATTTGATGGATTTGATTATCTCTTCAAAATAACAACATTAAACAATTTATTCTATAAGCACAAGTACAGTTGTGGTCAAAAGTTTTCATAACCTGGCAGAATTTATGATTTTTTGGCTTTTTCTTAGAGAATATATGATGTCACAAAATCTCTATTTTCACTTGGGTGAAGCCTTTTATCAACAAACAACGGTTTTTACACTTCTTAAGTCATATTGGCAAGAGAAACTTCCAAAATGACCCTGATCAAAAGTTAACACACCCCAAGTCTTAATACCTTGTATTTCCCCCTTTAACATCCACAACAGCTTGAAGTCTTTTGTGGTCGTTGTGGATGAGGGTCTTTATTTTCTCTGATTGTAAAACTGACCATTCTTCTTTGCAAAAAGTCTCCAGGTTCTGTAAACTCTTGGGCTGTCTTGCATGAACTGCAGGTTTGAAATCTCCCCAGAGTGGCTTAATGATATTGAGGTCAGGAGACTGAGATGGCCACTCCAGAACCTTCACTTTATTCTGCTGTAGCCAATGGCAGGTTGATTTGGCCTTGTGTTTTGGATCATTGTCATGTTGGAACGTCCAAGTACGTCTCATAAGCAGCTTCTGAGCTGATGAGCGTAAATTTTCCTCCATTATTTTCTGATAACATGCTTCATTCATCCTTCATCCATCAGTTTGGACCAAATTTCCTGAGCCTTTGTAGCTCATACATCCCCAAAACATCAGTGATCCACCTCCGTGTTTCACAGTAGGAATGGTGCAACTTTCATCATAGGCCTTGTTGACTCCTCTCCAAATGTAAATTTGATGGTTGTAGCCATGAACTTTAATTTTGGTCTCATCACTTCAAATGACTTTATTCCAGAAGTTTTGAGGTTCGTCTCTGTGCTGTTTGTCTCATTTGTAAGCAGGATACTTTGTGGCATTTATGTAGACATGGCTTTCTTCTCACAACTCAAGCATGCAGCCATTTCTTCTCAAGTGCCTCCTTATTGTACATCTTGAAAAAATCTTTCAGAGAGCTGAAGCTATTTGTTGATTTTTTCTTTGCATCCCTAACAACTTTACTGGCAGTTGTGGCTGAATTTTTTGTTGGTCTACCTGACTGTGGTTTGGTTTCAACAGAATCCCTTATTTTCCACTTCTTAATTAGAGTTTGAACTCTGCTTATTGGCATCCTCAATTCCTTGGATATCTTTAACAACCCCTTCTTGTTTAAAACAGTTTGATTAATTTTTGTCAACATGATTTTAAAAGAGTACACAAAGTTTTTTTTCAGTAAATGTCTTCACCCAACCACTAACCATGAGTGACAAAAAAAATTGGGTTATCATTTTGGGTTATCATTTATATTCCCTGAAAAATGGGGGTATGTAAACTTATGAGTACAACTGTACACTTCTTGACCAGATGGTAGCTAGCTTTATATTGATCAGATGTCCTACACAGCGCTTACTTTAACAATAATGAAACCACGGGAGATGATAACACATCAATACGTTTCCATTTTATTTTCTTTATAACTCTGTTGTTTTTATCTTTGTGTGAGCTCTGATTCTCTTGATAATGTCCAGCAGACAAAGACTGATAAGTCTGTGTTGTGTGTTCTAAAGGGTGATCGAGGTGTTGATGGACTCAGTATCCAGGGACCACCGGGGCCTCCTGGACCTCCTGGGTCGATTATTAATCTACAGGATGTACGAAACACAGTAACACAAAGCAACATCTTCAGATTAATGAAACCTTTCAGTTGTTATTAAAAACCTCTGAAAACCTGATAACTGTGCACCCTCTCTCTCTCTCTCTCTCTCTCTCTCTCTCTCCGCACTCTGTCTGCAGCTCCTCCTCAACGTCACAGACGGTACCTTTAATTTCACAGAGATCAGGGGACCACCAGGGCCTGTGGTGCGTAGCAAAGTGTGGAGATAATCTGAATATTTCTTTCAAGATGTTGCCAATTTTCAGTCCTTCTCTTCATGTAAAAGATGAGCATGACAAAGACAGTTCATTGACACAAACATTGGCTTAAGCTACAGCAGCGGGCTTTTGTTTTTTGTCTCAACTTACAGTGCAGCAATATTAATTTTGCACCACCATGTTTTCTGCTTTATGCTTTCTGTGTATTTTGAAGCGCTCTGGCTGCAGCTGTGTGTGATGATAACTCGTGTGAGCATTTCATCTCAGATGATCAACCAAGAGCTTCAGCTTCTTCTTGTACCTGTCTTCATGCATGTTTAAGTGTCTGAGTGAAACTGTGTGTGTGTGTGTTTGCTGTGTCTGCACGTTGCAGGGCCCTGAAGGCTTGCCAGGCAGAGCTGGATTTCCTGTAAGAGCATTTTGCATCGTTATTACATGCTATAACACCTCTACACAAGTTTCTACACCTACTCACACAAGTTTTATTTTAGAAATTGAAGTTTCTTAGCAAAGGTGGAACATGTTCTTAAAGCCATGTAACACTTTGTTTCTAATTTTGCTTTTGCTAACTTTGGGCTATAAGGGGTAGGTAATCAAAGCGCTGAGGTAAATGACCTTTTCCAACTTTGTGAAACATTCAAACTTAACCCGATTATTCATTTATCTTTTCTCAGGGCCCCAGGGGACCAAAGGGAGATGTAGGCCCCACAGGTGCTCAGGGGCCATTGGGAACCAAGGTGAGAACATGATGAAGAGCTGCACAGAGGAATTTAAAGAAACTAGAGGGGGCGGGCACATTTACTTCCAGCAAATGCAGGATGTTGAAATGCTGAGCATTGCATTTCAACTCAGAGCTTTCCATGTTAATTTTTGACAGCAGACAGAAAATTACACATAAAAATATTTTTTATGTTTTAAGAGGGGGTCTTCTGATTTATTTGGGTTTTAACAAGGATATAACAAAGCTTACATGGTAAAAATGCTGAATGTTCAGACTAAATGTTTCAGAGCTCTATAGATTCAAATGTTGTAGAGTCTGTCAGTAAACTCATCAAAACTATCTGTTCTAAAAAAAAATAAAGTCCAGACCTTCAGAGAGCAGGCCAGTTACAGTGAAGGGGTTTTTTGTAGCAGTGATCCTTAAAGAGACAGCAGGTAAAATAAAGCGTTTCAGACAGAGGCTGTTTTTTGGGGGTTTCAAAAACACCAGAGTGAGGAAAAAAAAAGAGAGCAAGATAATACCCACTGTTTAATGTTTGAGATGAGAATGCTTAACTGCAGGGTTAATCAATTTCTCTTTTGCACCCACAGGGAGAGAAGGGAGAGCCTGGGGTGACCATTGCTGCCGATGGTTCCCTCTTATCAGCACCACGAGGGCCTCAGGGGCTCAAAGGCATCAAGGTACTGGTGAAATGACCACTTACACTTCACATAGCAACTGACACATGTCCTTAAAAAACAATCAGTACGCTCTGAGCTTAGTCAGCATGAGATCAAACTGTTAAATTGCATGTAAACAATTTTGTCTGGCCAAGATTAGACTAAACAGCTGGATCCACACACCGTGATAACTTGATTTTCTATCGAACATTTTCTAAGCAAATGACGCACACACAGCTGTTCACTCAGATTCATTTATCTGATTGTAAAAATATCCAGCAGCTGTTTCTATGTGTTATTTATGTTACGGATACACGGTACGATCTCCCTCACAGCACCAGGAGAATCAGCTGATCATTTATCTCCTCTTCGGTCAGGACGCGCGTCTGCAGACGAGTCTCCGGTGAGACTAACAACGCGGACGTAAAGGACGACTGTTCCTCCCTCTGAACCTCTGAACAGATGTCCTTATATGGATGAATTGGGGCGTGGTTTATGCTAATTGCAAGATGCGGGAACGTGCCTGTAGATTTAGAATGAGTCTGATTCACTAATATACGCACGGTGGTGCGAACAAAAACGGCTGTTCAATCAATCAATCAATCTTTAATTATATAGCGCCAAATCATAACAAACGTTATCTCAAGACACTTTACAAAGCATTAGCAGGTTGATACCGGCTAATGTTAGAGTATTAAGTTATTTTATTAACAGAGACCCAACATCAAGACAGGATAAGGAATCTTATCTCATCTTGATCCACCATGAGTGAAGCACTTTGCAGCAGCTTTTAGCAAGTTACAGTGTAAGGAAAAACTTCCCTTTCACGGGCAGAAACCTCGGACAGAACCAGACTCATGTTAGACAGACATCTGCCTCGACTGTGTTGGGGTGAGAGAGAGAGAGAGAGAGAGAGAGAGAGAAAGAGAGAGAGAGAGAGTGAGAAGAAAAATTGGAGAACTGTCAAAGCCACAGCAGCAGGAGTCAGGTCGTCCCACATCAGCTGGTAGATCAGACTGTTGCGCACGTGTCATGAATCCAACGGTGATTTTGCGTATTTTCTCATTTTGTGCGGGGAGTAAGAACATTTCTACGCATTTATTCGTGAATGAGGCCCAATGTGAGCGCATTTAGTGTTGGGATATTAATTTCTCACAGTGACTGCGTGATGAGTAGTTGTATGTATCCATAAATTCATGTTTCTGTTGGTTTTTATTTTGTTGTTTTGTTTTGTTTCTGTTTTTTCAGATAATTCCTCCACAGTTGTTGACAGAATCGTATAGCTTAAATCCATGTATTGCTTACTTGGAGTTTGGTAGTTTTTGTCTTTTGTGGAGATTCAGTACAAGTTTTCTTTTTTATTGCGAACACATATTTTCAGCAACATCAGATTCTTTTTTTCTGATGAGGATCCCACATCTTGTCTGACTTTGTTCTGACTGTACTGTTCTGTTTTTTTTCATAGGGTGACCGTGGGTTTCCTGGACCTGCTGGACTGATTGTGAGTTTATATAATGATCATACACATCAATTCTTTTTTCAATAACTTGTGGATTTCTTTTCCTTCTCTACATGAAAAACTGAAAACAGGTCTGAAAGATGTGTACATCACTGTGTCTGTGAATGTTACAGGGTCCCATGGGACCAACTGGACAAAAAGGAGAGTACGGCTTCCCTGGACGCCCAGTGAGTATTTGTTGTTGTATAATCATACAAATGTTTGAGACCCTCGTGAGGTGCTTTTAGTCTACAAAGTAAAATGCTACATACAACAGTGTAAAAACTCATGAAGAAATGCTCTAAATGTAAAAAGCGTTTGTGTTTTATTTTACGTCGCACACAGTTTGTCATCTAAGTTTCTTTCTGAATGCAGGGTCGACCTGGTATACCGGGGAGAAAAGGAGACAGAGGAGACTCCATTGGCCTTCCTGTAAGACTGTCTGAAATCTTTTTCAACATTTAAAATGGGCCAATTTCCCCTATCTAACAACCTGTGTGTTTTATTAACTGTCCTTCAGGGACCTCCGGGTCCTCCAGGTCCACCTGGAATCCCAGGACGAATAATCGGGCTGAATGGAGTAAGTTTTCTCCTTTTGCATTTCATTTTGCTGATTGTAGACTTTCAGGCAATGGAACAGATTTATCACAGCGAAGATGATGAAAAGTTAAATGAAAAAATCCATAAAAACAAATGAGTCACTGATGATTTGCATTATTACACTGTAAAATCTAATTGGTTATCGTTACTTAAAAAAGAATGCAAACCAATTGCACTTGAAAAAATAAGTAAAGAGCTAGATATTTGAAGTTGTTCTGAATAGTACTTCTAATGTAGAGTACACTTACGAGTTTCAGCAACTATGAATGTAGTTAATGCAAAATCATTACTCGGGTTAACCATGAGTGAGGAGGGCAGGCAGTGGACATGAGACCCTGTTGTACATGGATATTAACATTGGTGAAAGAGGCTGTCTTTGCTCTGATATGGACTGGCTATCTACGCTTCATGGCTTAGTCCAGTGAAGCAAAGACTGGATGTCAAGTATCACAATAAATAATATTTTCTTCTGTAGAACTCCTGATGAAAATTCCTGTGAATGTTTTGCATTATCCTCTTATTTGACCAGGCATCTGCATTTTCCCACTTAAGCTGCCCTTCATGTTCTAAATGTTAAATTGAGCTTTAATTCATGCGCCACGGGGTATAGACAGCAAAGACAGCTTGTGACACCTGTGTGACTCACACATGTACATCAGGGTCTCATGTTCACTGTGTGCCCTCCCCATCAGCATTGACAGTAATTTCAAAGAAGCCGTGTACATTGATAACTTAAAAAAATGCAACATGTATTGACTATGAAAACATCATAACACCACCTGGTTCTTACGTTTGTTCATCCATTTTTATTTAGCTTCTCCTCTCTGCCTCATTCCAACAAATACCTGATGTTTCTTTATCATGTAGTCTGATCACGCTGCTCTTCTCTGAATTTCAAAGACAGTGTTTCCGGTGCGACCCAGACCGCACTGCAAAAAGGGACCAGTAAGTCTGAGTGGGACCATCTGATTGGTCTGTTTCGGTGTGAATTCAGATCATCTGGTGGTTCTGTCGGTGTGTGGGTTTAGCAGCATGGCAGCTCTTTGGTCTGGGCTAAAAATACTACCTCTACTTTTACCACCACTTCACTACATGTCTGTGGGTCTGGACTCTTTTCATCAGGCACTAACATTCCTCTTGTTATCATTTTGGGTCCTTTCCTACTGTAGGTTATGTCCTGGAAAAGTAATGTCACTGCATAGCCTCTTTATGTTACCCATAGCATGTACATTCATGCTCATTCATGCCATTTTTCAGAGATTATGGATGATAACACAAAAACTTTTCTGTCACTCATGGGCAGTAAAGCCATTTATTAACAAACAACTGTTTACTCTTTTTAAATCATAGTAATAACAGAAACTTCCAAAATGACCCTGAACAAAAGTTTACATCCCCTGGTGATTTTGGTCTGATAACATGCACACGAGTTGTTGCAGATGGGTTTAAATGTCTATAAAAGGTCAGTGAGTTTCTATGCTCCTGACAGACGCTTGCATCTTTCATCCACTGACATTTTTAGATTCTAAGTCATAAAGAAAATGAGATGGCGAGATGAATGCAGCATGTTATCAAAAAATACTGGAGGAAAATTTACACCCATCAGCCCAGAAGCTGCACATGAGAAATACTTAGGCGTTCCAACATGAAAATGTTCCAGACCTGCCATTGGCTACAGCAGAAGAAAGTGAAGGTTCTGGAGTGGCCATCTCAGTCTCCAGACCTCAATATCATTGAGCCACTGGGGGAAGATCTCAAACCTGCAGTTCATGCAAGACAGCCCAAGAATTTACAGGACCTGGAGACTTTTTGCCAAGAAGAATGGTCAGTTTTACCATCTGAGACAATAAAGACCCTCATCCACAATGACCACAAAAGACTTCAAGCTGTTATTGATGTTAAAAGGAGGAAAAACAAGGTATTAAGAACTGGGGTGTGCAAACTTTTGATCAGGAGCATTTTGGAAGTTTCTGTTGTCATTATGATTTTAAAAAGAGTAAACAATTGTTTGTTGATAAAAGGCTTCACCCAACCACTAACCATGAGCGAAAGAAAGGTTTTAGACTTATCATCTATAATCTCTAAAAAAGGCCAGCAAATGATTAATTCTGCCAGGGTATGTAAAATTATGAGCATAACTGTAAATCTAACATGGCTGAAACAGTCTAGGAGGCATCTTGGATGTCCAGTATCCACATGAATATGTTCACTACAAACACAAGGTGAATGTGAATGCCTGGTGTTAAAGAGACTCCTCATGTCCGCACTTACTGCTGTATTCATCAAGGAAAAGTGGGAATCTCTGACAGGCAGGAGGAAGAATACTGTCAGCTCCACATCTCCTTTAATTTCAATCAGTTCAAAAGGGAATTACTTTTTGTTTGGTTGTTTTTAAAGTGAGATCAATCAAACTCTGACTTCTCTTTTATTGTTCAGTGGGAAGAAATGCTTATGGGACTGTTTTTCTTGGTGATGCTGCTGTTTCTGCTTTGCTGGATTCCAATCAAGTAAACCTGTGAAAGGATTTTACATACAAATCTGTAAAGTTGCAGATGATTTGTTATATTTCTTGAGAGGAACTCTGGTTGGAATTTGGCAGCTTTTTGTTACAGTTCTGGGTTTCTGGTGTGGTGAAGGACTCCTCTACTTCTATAGGAAAATAAATCTCAACTGTTCCTGACCAAAAAGTAAAAAATGGGTTTGGATACAATGAATACAATGATACCATGAAAAAAATATGACTGGGGGGGGATCTTAACCTGTCATATCTGAACCACCACAGCCAGGAGAGGGCTGTATGTGCTGCTGTGTGAAGCATGAATCTGTTGTATTTAACAGGTGTTTGTGCAGCGCTCACAGCATTGTTTTAACTATCGACATACTGTGCGTGTGTCTTTGTTCTTCTTCTACCATAACTGGACTTCACTCTTGTTTTGTGTTCTTTTCATTGTTGCTTGAGTGAATTTAATCTATGATTAGTCAGTGCACATTTATTCATGTAACGCTGACAGTTTGTGTGTACCTTTGTGTGTAGGAGTCAGCAACAAGAGGAGACTCACTCGGGGTTAAGGGAGAGAAAGGAGACGTGGGGTTACCCGGAGAGCCTGGTACACCTGGTGAGAACTTGACTCACTGTCCTTTTAGCTCTTTTGAGAAGTTTCTAGTGGGAGATGGAATGGGAAAAAATCAGCGTGGATACTTTTCTATGAGCTACAGAAGCAAAGTCAACCATCATTTTCATTATTGTTTTGTATTTCTCACAGCTAGTTTTCTCAATGATTCAGATTCAGATTCATTTCATTTGCCATTGCATGTTTCAGTGCAAAATAATTTACATTTCAGTTAAATCCCTTCAAAGAAACATAAAAAAGAAACAGAGACATGTAACAGGAGGGGACAGGAGCGAAAGAACTGTTGGGTCACCGCAGCACCCCGTTTCATGAGAAGGAAACAAGAGTACAAGAGGAATGAAGAGGGAAAAAAAAACAAATATCAGACCAGGCCTCTGGGGGTGGGGTGGGGGCACAGTTTGGTGTTAGGAAAAAAAAACACCGCAGCACATTAGCAACATAAAAAAACAATTACAACAGTAAAAACTCCAAGGCTTGCACAAGTGGTAGGGGGAGAGGTCAGGGGTGGGGGGGTGCCACTGCACAGACACTGAGGGGAGCGCACTCAGCCTCACATAGGTGCGTCGCCTCCACCTTGGCAGACTGCACCGTAACGAGGGAGCAGAGGGGGGTTTGGGGGTCAACCAGGCGTTCGAAATTCTCGGGGTGTGTGTCTGTTATCTATTTTTATGTGTTTATATGCATAAGTCTGGGAACTTTTGTCACCGCCAAGACTCAACAGAGTCTCTGCCCTCTGACGGTGACAAGGCCACGGCTCTTGCTGTGAAGATGCCCTCGGAGAGTTCTTATCCAGTGACATAGTTCACAGGAGGACCGGGGGGGTCTCATATATGATGATCCAAGAAGTCCTAATTTGGTGGCCTATTACAGCCAAGCTGGGCTTACAACTTCCCCAAGTTGCCATCCACCCACAAAATTGTCCAGGAATCTGTGATGACACATTTGATGGTTAAAAAATGGAAGAGTTACATTTTTGTCAACAATCATCATCCAGGCATGTAGAGGGCTTTATAAGTAAATAAATTAGACACACAACTTTGTTTGCAAATGGTACCACAATCAACACAAACCCAAAGTATTTATTTATTTGTTTGTTTGTTTGTCTGGCAATGGTCATATGACTGCCTGATCTTGAATAATTTATGCTGTGTTATGTTTTTATCTTTTCCTCAGCTTCTGGGTTTCCTGATGGAATTGTGGTGAGTTCTGTTTCATCAAATACCAACACACCTAGAC
This sequence comes from Thalassoma bifasciatum, assembly GCA_008086565.1. Lineage (NCBI taxonomy): Eukaryota > Metazoa > Chordata > Actinopteri > Labriformes > Labridae > Thalassoma > Thalassoma bifasciatum. Next base: position 8,052 of record RPOG01003651.1, on the reverse strand, counting down.
TTGACATGTTGGAAAGTAAACTGATCTTCTCAGCACCAAAGTGCAACAAACATAGAGGATAAAAATAGAAATAAGATGAAAAACAATGACTCAAACCTTGAAAGGAAAAAGTAGGTGCCTGCATACGACTTGAATCTCTTCTGATTGGAAGAACACACACCAACCCTTATTTGTCACTGCCCCCCTTATCTGTTGTGAAATCCTACATTAAACCCAGTAAATTCATCCTTGTACAGTCTGTGGTCAGTGTCCTTTAAGTTTGTACCTTTTACTTGTGATGTCTCAGGGGGCGAGAGGTGATCAGGGATACACAGGTCAGAAAGGAGAAAAGGGTGATGGTGGTCTTCCTGGTCCTCCAGGACTACCCGGGCGGTCAGGACTTGTGGTAAGTTTTCATGGTAGTGAGCCACTAAAAGTAAGTAAAACACAGAGACAATTACCTGAGTCTGTTTTTATGATCCTGTAGGGTCCAAAAGGTGAGTCCATTGTTGGTCCTCCAGGCCCCGCTGGTGCTTCAGGTCAACCTGGAGCCCCTGGGTTTGGACGGCCTGGCCCCCGAGGACCCCCTGGCCCTGCTGGTCCCCCGGGGCCCCCACATGGATCAGGTATGTGTATGAGAGTTGGGAAAAGGAGCAGCTTATAAAAGCAAAACATCACAAAATGCAGGTGTTCATGTGTGACTGTGTGATGTATCTCTGGTGTGTCATCTCCAGCTGTCAGTGTTCCCGGCCCTCCTGGTCCTCCTGGGCCACCAGGACCTCCAGGGTACACTAACCCGGTGAGAAACCTGCTACTGAGCAAGGCACTTTAACCTGTCGTCTGCCAGTCTTTATCATAAATAAAAACACTACACACTGACGGATTGTCAAGTTTGAGTAGTTCTGGGCAATAAAACAATAATATCTATTGTGATAGACACATGATCAATATAAATCCAAAATATGTTTGATAGAATGTTCAATAATGTCACTGAACTCTGTTAGAAAACAATAATCTAATCCAGAACCACACTTCTGCAACCTCTGGCACTTTTCAGGAGTTTGATTTGGATCTTTGATTAAAACAAAGCCAGGGTCCTCTTGTGTTCAGATTATTATTGGTGTGATTGAAACACATGCGTAAAAGCCGATGCTCATCAGAAATAACAATGTAATCATTTTTTTGCATTAGACAATGAAGAAATACACATCAGTATTTCTCAAAACACTACTATTCTACTGAAGAAAAGCTCTTTTTGGTGGATGGATGGATCATGAATCATGACCAAGAATGTTAGCTGCAGGAGGAAGACGGTTGCTGATGGGCAATCAACATTGATTTAAGCCGGAGAGAGAGAGACAGACAGACAGACAGAGAAAAAGGGTGCTGTTTGTTCCACTGACTGAACCCTCTGTTCAGCATAAATCTATCTGTTAATGAGCAAAGCAGCGTAACAAACCTGCAACAAGGTGCGTGCTGATAAACAGGGGTGTGTCCATATGTTTTAGACTAGGGTGCCCTGACCCATTTATGCAGAGGTGGTCATAAATAACGTGAGCCCACACTCAATAAATAGAATTTATGTTCACTATTTTATATTATAAAAAAGCAGGATTACAGGCTACAGTTTCAATAAAGAACAACAGTAATGATAATCTTTGTTTTTTTTTTGTTTTTTTTTTGCCAATTTTGCCAAATCGTGTAGCACTAGTTGTAACAGATGAATAAATGTTGAGTGTTTAAATATTTATTTTTTCCATTATTAATGTTCTGTAAATTATTGTGAATTTGGGGAATGATTAACATTGATGTGAGCAGTCTGTTCACATAGTATTACTACTACGACTAATAATTTCAAAATAAAATTATCTGAATTCAGTCTTTTTTTCTCCTGGCTTAAAAAGGTTAAGAAAACTAATCAGTAATTATCAATAACAACTGATATGGAACACTTCTATCGTGATACATTTCCCAGCCTTTGGAAACACTGATGTCGTTCTGTTGTTTATTCAGGTGACCACATACAAGACCTTCAACGCTCTGACCAGAGATGCTCACAGAGCTGCAGAGGGGACGCTGGCCTTCGTGTCCGAGAGAGGAGGAGAGTTGTACATCAGAACACGCAACGGCTGGAGAAAGATCCAGGTGACATGTCACATAAATATCACTCAACATAATACATACTCAAAAAACATAATAAGGCTTTAAACTAGAGTGTCTCACACTCTTTCAGCTGGGAGAGTTGATCCATTCTGGGCCTCAGTCCTCAGCAGCCTCTCAGGCCCTCAGCAAGCCGGGAGAATGGAGCAGACAACAGAGGGCTCACAGTCAGGTGATCACACACACACACACACACATTGACAGATTGTCTTCAGTGGGGATGCACAATATTTTTTTTTTTTCCAAGACGATACCGATAACTTTCTGCCTCTGAAGACCGATACCGTAAACATTTTTTAATGTATCATTTTTTAAATTTAGATTCAACTGTAGTTTGTGCACGACTTGAGGTAAGAAAGGCTCAAACAAATGTAGATTTGACAAACTGTACCTGTAGATTTGTTGCCCTAACGTAATATCATGACATCACTATTATTAATGAAACAAAAATCAAGAACAGTTTTGTTTCTAGAAATGCACATTGGATTTTTTTCGAAAAAAAAAACCCAAACACTTCCCCTTTTGAATGGCTTATCAAATGTGAAATTTGGCCATAGTTACAGTGGGAGGAAAAAGTAAGTACACCCTTTGTAATTTTGTACATTTCTGCCTAATTTGGTCCTAAAATGTGGTCTGATCTTAGCTCAAATCACAAGAATGAGTAAACAGTGTCTGCTTAAACTAATGCCACCCAAACAATTGCATGTTATCGTATTTTTATTGGCCATTTGATGTTAACATTCACATGACAGGGAGGAATAAGTAAGTACACCCCCCAGCTAAGGATCCTCCAAGAGCTAGTTAGTCAAATTTATGAGTCAGGTTTGAGCCAACCTGAAGTTCAATTAATGAGGTGTGGCTGAAAGTTGCCCTGCCCACTGGAAAACACACACTAGTTAAGAGTTGTCTCTTGATGAGGGGCACTGTCTGATGTGCACCATGCCTCGCTCAAAAGAACTCTCTGAAGACCTAAGATCAAAAATTGTTGATTTGTGTAAAGCTGGAAAAGGTTACAAAACCATCTCTAAAAGTCTTGATGATCACAAATCCACGGTGAGAAAAATTGTCTGCAAATGGAGACAGTTCGGCACTGTTGCTTCTCTTCCAAGGAGTGGTGGCCCTGTAAAGATGACTCCAAGGGCACAGCGCAGGATCCTCAATNATGTGTGCAGGAAAAATGGAACAGCACACCATCATCAAAACCTTATTCCCACTGTTAAGTATGGTGGGGGGAGCATCATGGTGCGGGGGTGCTGTGCTGCCTCAGGGCCTGGACAGCTCGCCATCGTCAATGGAAAAATGAACTCACAAATTTTCCAAGATATTTTGCAGAAAAACCTGAGACAATCTGTCAAACAGTTGAAGCTCAAAAGAGGATGGGTGCTGCAACAGGACAACGACCCCAAGCACAGAAGCAAATCAACTCTAGCAAGGTTTCAGAAGAATAAAATAAATGTTCTGGAATGGCCCAGTCAAAGTCCTGACCTCAACCCAATTGAAATGCTGTGGCATGATGTCAAGAAAGCTGTTCACACCAGACATCCCAAGAATCTTGCAGAACTGCAGCAGTTTTGTGAAGAGGAATGGTGCAAGATTCATCCTGATCGTTGTGCGTGCCTAATCTGCTGCTACAGGAAATGTCTAGTTGAAGTTATTGCTGCCAAAGGAGGGTCCACCAGCTATTGAATCCAAGGGTGTACTTACTTATTCCTCCCTGTCATGTGAATGTTAACATCTTATGGCCAATAAAAAAATGATAACATGTAATTGTTTGGGTGGTATTAGTTTAAGCAGACACTGTTTACTCATTCTTGTGATTTGTGTTAAGATCAGACCACATTTTAGGACCAAATTAGGCAGAAATGTACAAAATTACAAAGGGTGTACTAACTTTTTCCTCCCACTGTAAGTGCACAATAAAACAAAAACAACAAACAGTACACTCTACTCCATGCCACTGTATTGGATGCACATGGGAAATACAAAATACTCAAATAAAAGCCTCCAGGAGTCCAATACCTCTTGTGTTAGGATTCATAAAATGAATCTTCAACGATGGTAAAGGGCTGGTCATCCAGCGCCATCATTTCCATGATGAAATCACAGATCACTTTAGCCCTTGGGTCGTCTCTGGTGAACTTTTCACTTCTGAAATGCTGTGGCCATAGGAACAAGCCCCAGGCATTTCTATGCGGCTTGCTCTGGGGGACCTTCCTTAGCAGTGCAGGCGTCTTCATAGGCTTTCAAAACACTGTTGTAGCGATGCCGGCGTCTCAGGTGGCTGATTAGGTTTGATGTATTAAAGCTCAATGCTTTGTTCCCTCTTCGTGGAATGTTTGTAGAACATTTGGTGCAAAGAGCACGCGAGATGCCCTCCTCTGCATTTGTTTACATCGTTTTCAACATAGTTTCTCGCCTGTCTATCTTCTCTGTCAAGTGTGACCACAAGTATTAGTCATCACACAGTTATCACAGTGATCCTTGTGTGGTAAATCATATAAATGCCTGTGTTTTGGCACCTAAAACACTGAGAGCTCTGGGTCGTCCGGACCTTTAGCACAGTATGGCCAATGTCATCCCGCTGGAGCATTTATCGGTATGACATCATGACTCCTCATATCAGACCGATAATTATTGTGCACCCCTAACTTAAAAGATTAAAAACGAAATCAGAAAAACAATCTCTCAAATTCACAAATTTTCTGATGGATAGGAGCTTCAGGACAGCAGTCGAGGGTATCAGCCCAGCTACAACGTGCTACCACAGACCTTCAACGCTGTGCCTGGGGTGAGTGTAGCAGATTTCCTGTTTGTGTCTACAGGCCCAGAGATGCTCACATAAATAACCCCTGTGATTTTTTTCTATCCTAGCTCCATCTGGTGGCCCTGAACGCCCCGCTGAAGGGAGACATGCGCGGTATCCGGGGTGCAGACTTCCAGTGCTACCAGCAGGCTCGCTCCATGGGGCTAACAGCCACGTACAGGGCCTTCCTGTCCTCACACCTGCAGGACCTGGCAACCATCGTGAGGAAGGTGGACCGCACTGACATGCCTGTGGTTAACCTGAGGGTGAGGAAGAGACTTGGATTAACATTTTATTTGTTACTTAGAATTAGTAATGGTATCAATTAGGGCTGAAAGGTTTTAGAAAAATATCTAATTGCAATTTTTCTGACAGATGTAGCGATTTCAATTCCATTCACAATTTTCTTTAAATCAAACTTGAAGTGAAATTTTCACAATTTACAGAAACATTTACAAACTTGACAGAAAATTACACCAAACCATTGAAACATCAAAAGCTTTTACTCTAATGCAAGGATAAAAATAAAACCGGAGGTAAGAATTGTTTGTGACTTTGAGATAAAAGGTCAATATTTTACTATGAAAAGTGGAAATTTTGAGAAATAAAAACAAAATTCTAAGACAAAAGTCAATAACCACCAGATTTTAAGAAATCAATTTAACATTATGTGAAAAAAGTCCAAACTTTCTCATTTAGGGTCAAATTCTAAAGTCTCTACGTTTTGAAATAAAGGCAATGTTTGAGATAAAAGGTTGAAATTTTGATACAAAAAGTCAAAATTATGCAAAATAAATTCAAATTTATGGAATAAAAGGAAAAAAAAATTAATGGAAGATTTTTAGATAAACAGTTGAATTTTAACTTTTATCAAATCCCAGAGTCTTACACCTATTCTTGTTATTTCTAAACAGGATTTTTTAAATTGTGTTTTTAGTTATAAAAACTGGAGAAGAGAAAGAGCTATCTTTGACGCTTAACTTTTAAAAATAATGCAGTGCAAAATATTCTTAATTGTGTCAAGTTATATAAAGTAAAATACAAAACAATTAAAAACAAAATTCAAGGAAAAAAGGATTTTTCCCAACAGTCTTACACTGAAGACACGTGTGTGTGTGTATGTGTGTGTGTGTGTGTGTGTGTGTGTGTGTGTGTGTGTGTGTGTGTGTGTGTATGTGAAACAGCTGACACAACAGATCCTGGTTCAGTCAGGAACAGGAAAAAATCGCAGCTTTAGCGAAAACATGATCAAGATGTTTGAAATTGCGATTTCGATCACGATCGAAAACGATAAATCGCTCAGCCCTTGTATCAATTAGATTTTATTGAAATTTCCCATCATTTTCATATCAATGCCCTTATTGATTCTGCTTATTGATCCCCTTATCGATTCCTCCTGACTTTTCAATGAATGAAAAGGGGCTTTACGGGTTTTCTGTGTCAGCAACATTTCATTTAGTTTTTAACAATGAAATCGGTCAATGGCTCTTGATAACATTGGACATAAATAAATAGATAAAAATAAATAAAGACTAGAGAGGAACCTGCATTTTCTTTCAGCAAATGCAGGATGTTGAAATGCTGAGCCCAATTTCAACATGAAGTATTTTTAGTAACACTTTGAAGGTGTGTGCATAAGACTGACATGACACTGGTATAAAATTGACATGACACCTGTCATTAAGTTGAAGAAGGTTTCATGCATGTTTATAATTGTTGTCATTGAGTGTTATTCAGCCAATTATGTCACCTTTAATGCAAAGTTGACGTCGTTTGGGAATGTCTTTGTTATGAAAACTTGACTTTTACAAAGACAGTGGTAAGTTATGTCGTCTATGAAATGTTCAAAGTCTGAAGGATTAATAACTCAAGGAGAAACTTTTCAGCTGATGCTCAGCATTTCAGCATAACAGATAAGAAGTTGCGCAACAGGTGACTTAGATGTATTGTTTTGTTGCGTGTTATTGACTGAAATAGGCCACCACGTTTATATGATGACAGAAGAAATTTTGTGTTCAAACTGAAGTTATATTGATGTATGCTAACTGTTAGTATATCAATGCAATTTCCTATGAACATTAGCATAAAGTTAGCGCTGTTTCTTATCTTAATTTCGGTATATTAGCAGATGTGTAACATGTTGACTGTACTGAGGAACCAGTTCTCGATACCCATCCCTATTTAAAATCATAAATATTCATAATGTAAAAATATCCTGATCTCTTCTCCTCTCAGGGTGAAGTGTTGTTCAGTAGCTGGATGTCCATCTTCTCTGGGAATGGAGGAACATTCAACCCGTCTGTACCCATCTACTCCTTTGATGGACGCAACGTGATGACTGACTCCACATGGTGAGTGAGAGTGTGTGTTTGTGTTTGTGAGAAGCATCTATGTGGATGAGACTCAGCCAGATAAATCTGACTTTGCAAAGTATGAAAGTTACAGTGAAGAGCTCAACCATAGGCTTGATTCTGATTTTAGTTTTAGACCTTTGTGAAGCTCTTAAAGGGAACCCCGACTGAAAGGACTAATAGGCATGAATATGCTTAAATGTTTGTCTCAAACTAGAATTTGTTGTTAAAAGACATAATGAATTGTTTTTTCTTTTAAAAAAATACAGTTTAAAACACAGTTTCTATCCTTCGAGCGCAGCCATTGTTTTACCGCCGCAATGCATTCTGGGTTGATGACGTAGATTGGTTGCTTGGTGCCGAGCATCTGGATTTGGCCGTTTACTCACTACTAGTCGCCGTAAGTCACTAGGTTTCAGGAGGGAAAAAAACATAATAATGCCACATGTGGCTGCTTTTGGGTGCACTTTTCAGTCCAAAGGAAACAAGGAGACTGATGTTAGTCTGCACAGCTTCCCAAAAGACAAGAAAAGAAGGAAGTTGTGGGAAATCGCTTGTGTGCGTAAACAACTTCCCATGGACCCGCGGCTATGTTCTGGCCACTTCTCCCCAGAAGCATTTGCTGCATTTAGCCGGCCCATGCTGATGAAAGAGCTGACAGGTGTGGGTCATTATAAACGGAGACTAAAGCCAAATGCTGTGCCGACTATTTTCCAACACAAACCCACAAAACTTCCTCAGGAAACCACTGAAGTCCGC
>RPOG01003650.1:0-58912 GCA_008086565.1 Thalassoma bifasciatum | reverse complement strand
TAGTATGCAGTATCAGTGTCTACTACATACTACATTCACATATAGTATGCAGTATCAGTGTCTACTACATACTACATTCACATATAGTATGCAGTATCAGTGTCTACTACATACTACATTCACATATAGTATGCAGTATCAGTGTCTTCTACGTACTACATTCATAAACAGTATGCAGTATCAGTGTCTACTACATACTGGTAAGTGTATATCATACGTCATAGTCACAGATGAGGTATGATGTAAGTGTATATCATACGTCATAGTCACACGTGATGTATGATGTAAGTGTATTTCATACGTCATAGTCACAGATGATGTATGATGTAAGTGTATGTCACAGTCATAGTCACAGATGATGTATGATGTAATCTTACATCATACTTTACTGTCGAGTATTCACTGCAGAGTGAAGGAATAACAGCAGGAAATACTGACATGTCACCTCAATGAGAGAGAGTAACCTGGTATAAAAGGTTATAATTGACTTAACTTAACTAAAAACCGTGTTTCATTTGTTGACAGTTTGACTAAAATGTGATATTTTAGCCTGTTAGCTGCTAACTCTGACCTGCACAGACGCAGATGAACTTCTGTGAAACTCCCTCCGTCCCAGCGCAGACACAGCATTCTGAAAAAAACAGATAAACACCTGATTAATCCCTGATATCACTGACAAACATCAGATTATAATCTAAACGACAAACAGCGGAATAATCTTTTACTTTTCCTGAGCGGAGAATCAACCTCAGGGACGCCGCCATGTTGAACCTGTCCTCTGCCGGAGAGAAGGCGGAGGCACGAGGAGGTCACAGCACATCAGCCAATCACAGCTTCAGTTCAGATATGGGCTGGAGTGCGTCATGAGGAAGAGCCAATCAGAGAAGGGCCGTGGAGATAGAGGCGGGGCAAAGCTGAGAAATCCAAGGACACTGAACAACACTGATAAAAGTGAGACTGAGAAGAAACCATCTACAAATATGATCAAACTAAACACTGGGAACCAAAACATTGGGAACCAGGACACAGAGGAAATTAATCCACAAAAATTAATTTCACATTCACTTACCTTACAATATTTTAACCCCGACAAATGAACACTGCAATTTTTGCACAGTTACTTATTTTATTCTGTCTATTTGTTAAAAAGGCTAGTTGATTGTGTTCTTCTTTTATTCTCTTTTTTATTGTATATTTGTATATATTTATTATTCTCATTTCTATGATTGGGCTTGCTCCAGGACCAGGGTAACCTAATTTCGTCCCACCCATGTTTTACATGGGTTGAATGACAATAAAACTCCTTGAATCCTTGAATTATTATTATCATTATCATTATTATTATTATTATTATTATTATTATTATTATTATTATTATTAGTAGTAGTAGTAGTAGTAGTAGTAGTAGTAGTAGTATTGGTATTATTATTAGTATTAGTATTATTGTTATTTATTATTATTATTTTTATTTATTATTATTATTTTATCTATTTATTATTATTATTATTATTATTAATATTATTATTATTATTATTATTATTATTATTATTCTAAAGAAATTAAATTAATCAATACCTACTTTCCAGTCTTTTAACCTTTTGAGACCTGAGCTTCTGTCTGGTATGCATTTTTTTATTTTCCCTTTTTATTTAGGATACATGAGGCCATGAGACTCGACTCTGTTTTAGTGTTTTATGGTTTGTTTTTAGTTATTGTTTTAGTTATTGTTTTTATTGTTCTTAAATTTGTTTTTAGGAACAACTAAACAATGAAACAATAACACGAGTGTTTATATCTGATTTTATCTTTGTTTCAATGTTTCTGTCCATATGTGTACAGCACTTTGTTTTCAGCTGTGGTAGTTTTTAAAGTGCTCTATAAATAAAGTTGAGTTGAGTTAATAAGTATAAAACCAAAAATTAGTCTTTAAACAGTTAGTTATGTTTTTAGTGCATAGAGTTTAAACATTTTTAAAAGCAAACTTAAAATCTACCTTTATAGTCTAGCTGTAAAAAAACATTATAACACTTATTTCAAGAAACACTGCGCCTTTTTTTCCTTTTCTTTAAAAGAATACTAGAATACCTTTCTTGCTCATGTGTGGGATTTTAGGCCCAGTGTTGTCTTTAACCTGGCATTAGCCATCAAATCAAGTCTCATGCTCATTCTTGCACATTCTCTGTTGCACCTAATATTTCTAATTTGTAGTTATTTAATATCTGTTGTTTTATATATTTGATATTTAATGTTTACTCTTACTTGTTTTTGTAGAGGAAATTAATGCACAAAAATTAATTTCACATTCACTAACCTGACATTGTTATCATTATTATTTTTTTATAGGAGAGTAAATTAATTAATACCTACTTTGCAGAGTCTTTTAACCTTTTAAGACCTGAGCTTCTGTCTGGTATGCATTATTCATTTTCCCTTTTTATTTAGGATAAATGAGGCCTAATAAGTATAAAACCAAAAATTAGTCTGTATACAGGAGGTTATGTTTTTAGTGCATAGAGTTTAAACATTTTTAAAAGCAAACTTAACACCTACTTTTTTGGTCATAACACTTGTTTTAAGAAACACTTGGACTTTTTTTCCTTTTCTTTAAAAGAATACTAGAATACCTTTCTTGCTCATGTGTGGGATTTTAAGTCCAGTGTTGCCTTTAACCTGGCATTAGCCATCAAATCAAGTCTCATGCTCATTCTTGCACATTCTCTGTTGCAAATTCTCATTGCATTATTTGACTTAAATATATACATTTTTTCTTTTTTCCATTTTCTACAAAGTTTCTATATTCCCAATATTTCTAATTTGTAGTTACTTAATATCTGTTCTTTTATATATCTGATATTGCTTATTCTTAATTATTTTTGTACAAAGAGAGCACAGTTAAACCAAAGTCAAATTCCCTCTATGCTTCTTAAAAATACTTGGCAACAAAACTGATTCTAATTCTGGTTCTAATTCTCAATAATGAAAATAAGCTCCTCTCTTTAAGGTGTGTTGAAAAACTCTATTCAGAATAAACACAACTCACACAGTTTCCTTGAACCACTTTTTAATCAAATGTTCATTCAGTTGATACAGTCATCACAGCAGGAAATGCTAGACGGTTTTATTTCAACATTTATGACGAGGAGAGTCTTTTCTTTGCTGCTTTTAATGTAGAGTTTAATATGGAGAAGTTTTCTTTCTCAAACGGAACAAAATATTTGAAGCATCTGGTATTTGTGATGAGTGGTTTTTATATTAATGTCACTTATAATCCAGCATCATCCACTTTATTTTGACACAAACACCTCTGGACTCGTCTTCCACCCCCCTCCTTGGGTAAAGTGCTGCAGAGACACATTCAGGTACAACTCAAAAACTCTTCAAGACATTGGACCGGATTGCACTGGATAATAGATAAAAAACATTTGAAGCATGAAGCAGTTTGGATTAAAGTGAGCGGAAGAAAAAATACTTAAGCATGAGTGAGAGTTCATTTTTCAACAAGTTTCCCAAACAAATGATGATAAATAATCTGGTTAAACTGAAAACATCCCATGTGCCTTAGTGTGAAAATCCCGATCAGTAAACACTTGGTCATGAGCAACATTTCAACAGAACATTCAGGTTTCCATCTTCAGGCACGAGCATCTGTATGGCACAATAAAATCAATCAGAGGCAAAACACAGAGACATGAACACAATCAAAGGGTCTGAATTAACCATGAAGGTAAAACTTCCGTCATTACTAATAACCTGTATCAGTTTGTTTGCAGGTTTAATGAAGGCAGTGATGAGCAAAACTTCTAAAAGAAATCTTACTGGAGTGAGATCCATTTATTTTACTCTTTATGTTGCATTTAATGACATTTGAGATGTGTTTCATTAGCAAACTCTCACTACTTTTTGTTATTAATTCATAGTTTAAAAATAAGCTTTATTGTGAAAGGGTTCCTCATTAGTGGCTGCGGAAGAGAAGAAGGTTTTTCAACCCTTCTGGATGAATCTTCAGGAAACTTTTGAGCAGCAACTTTTCCTAAATGTGATTGTAAGTAACACAAACAGGCAAAACAAACAAACAAATCTGTCATTTTGGTGCAAAGAAGCAAAATATCCCATGAACTGAACTTTCTGTCACTGTTGATCCATGTTACACCACATTATGTAATAATGTAATATATTTACCCTTCATTTTGTAATACAGTTCTTGAATGCAATGTGTAATAAATTTTGCTGCATAAGATCTTAGAAAAAAAACATTATACCTTCTTTAAGACTTTAAGCATACCAGCATGAATCAAACACGTAAATTAATTAAAAAAACTAACATTGATTTTTTGGTTGAATTCAAATCAAGGCTAAAGTCAATGTTATTCTGAAAGTATGATGTCTTTCTTTCTTTCTTAATAACACATTAATTTTGGTGGTTTATTATATAGTATGTAATCATGCACCAAATTATGACATTTTCTTGATAAATAAGTGCAACACCTGCATTTTGTAATAACTGACACAATATGTAAGCATTAATTACATAATGCAACAAAATGTATTACAAATTGCGTTCGAGAGTTTTAGTACAAAATGCATCCGATTATTACAAAATGAAGCAAAAACTTATTACACTATTACACAATGCTGCGTTTTTACATTATGTGGCAAAACAATCCATGATGTTGTGATTTATGACGTTTGATGAGAATGTTTAAATTAATGTTTAAATTAAGGACGTAACTTCCTTTAAAGAGCAGCTTCCTCATAGTGGCACATCCTAAACTCACTTCAGCTAATGTTTCTCTGATTTGGAACAGTAATAATATTTCCCTCAAGAACAGGAGTCAGGGCTGTGATGGCGTTATGTTACTAATTAAATCTTCGAAAAAACATAAAAGTGGGTCAAAAAGAAGTCGTGAGTTACATTACAAGGACTGTTTTTAAAGATGGACAGCGTGACAACTCTTTAAAAGTGAAGCCAAACTAATCGACTGATTATTGGAGTAGATGCTTCAAGTTTACAGACTGAGAAGCCAAAACATGTAGAGCTCCCTCTGCTGGTTGGCAGTAGTATAGATCATTAATCCTGCCGCCATAATGTTGATAGAAGACACAAAGAGCACTGCAAAAACTGAAATCTAAGCAAGTCATTATGTCTTACTTGTAGAAAAAAATTGTCTTTTTTTCTTGATTTGAGCCACATTCACCAGACCAGGTCATAAAAATGTCTTATTTCAAGTTATTTAAAGACAAAAATTAGGTTTGAATTGCTTGTAACAAGACAAAAAAATCTGCTTATGGGATAAGAAAGATGTTTTAAAACAAGAAACTTTTTTTTTATCCAATTGGCAGATTTTTTTACCTGTTACCAGCAATTCAGACCTCATTTTTGCCTTAAAATAACTTGAAATAAGACGTTTTCCTGGACTTACCTGTTGACTGTAACTCATATGAAGAATAATAAGACAGATTTTACACAAATAAGACATAATGACTTGCTTAGATTTCTGTTTTTGCAGTGAGGCAAAATGAAACATACACATCAAATAAAAGTTTCTGAATCATTAAAGTGCTTTTGCTGATTTACGTCCAAGACGTCAAATAGAGAAAAACAACTTTGTTTCATGGCAACAGTGAAGGAGGCTTCTAAAGTCCTCTGTCGTTTCTTAAAGAGATAGTAGCTGGAATGAAAAGTTCCAGACAGATGCAAGAATTTGGGTTTCAAAGACACCAGCCTGAGATTAAGACTCTACAAAAAAAACTGAACCAGTTGAAAAAATAGAGAAATTGTCATTTCAGAAGGAGAAACACAACTTTGTTTTATGGCAACAGTGAAGGAGGATTCTAGAATGCAGGGGGAGCGTTCTTAAAGAGACAGCAACTGATGAAGTGATAAAGGGAGTTTCCGGAATACTTTGAAGTTCCTTGACCCATTTAGAGTGAAGGCGACATTTACACGTGTCTATACCTTTAAGGCCAAATGTGACGTGTTGATAATTAAAGATGGTATCGTCATTTTCAAGGCATGTGACCAATAAAAGGTGCTGTGATTCGCTGAAATACACGTGGAGGAAGAGGAAAGTTGGTGTTTTAATTTTTATTCATTTTCACAACGCTGCACCCAGCCTTAAAGGTATATACGTGTAAATGTAGCATCCAGTCTAAATGGGTTAAAGAGACAGTAGCTGTTACCAAACACTTATTTATAACAATGATAAATGGAGAAGAAACAAGACTTGAGCTTCCAAAAACTGTCTGAGGTTGACTAACATGATAGGTTAATATTAGATTTCCTAGATCTGAGAAAGATTTTGGCTTCACTTTTGTTCAACATGAGGATGTAGCGGCACGTCGTCCATCTTTATATACAGCCAATGATCCTTCCACTGGGATCATGTGATTATTTTAGTAGTGGAATCATAATAAAACTAATGTGGGGTTAATTGTAGCTCATCATTCTCTTCAAACGATTAGTTCTTGCAGATTTGGTCTTGAACATCCATTTTCATAACTACTCTACAGGCGACCAATCAAAAGGCCTGATTAAAAAGACAAACAAGAGCGAGAACTCAACAAAAGAATCAAATTATTTCTGTTTGTGTTGAGTTTTTCTGTCGGGGATGAAGACTGCAGGTGAATCATTGCACAACATTAACAAAACTAATCTCTCCTCTCAAACAACCAACACAGTCGGACTTTGTTTATAACGTCAAACAGACACAAAACAACTTCTTCAGATCCAACCAGGCTGTTTGTAGTTTCATAAAACACGTGAAAATAGATCTGTTAGCTTTCCAATAAATAAAATCATATTTATTCTTTAAGATAAAGTTTCTTTAAATGTTTATTTTCTTGAGTCAAGGTGCAGAAGTGTTCAGACGCTTTCGGTAAAATTCTGCACTTGATTGAAGAAAATTATGATTAAAGGACGAAATTAGAGACAAAATCGCTGATGTTACGTTTTCATGGAGGCGTTCTTCGTCACCGTGGATCAGTCTCAGCGGAGTCTGGAGGCTACACGAGGATTTTTCATGAAGGGAAGCTGGGGTTTGGTCCAGTTTCTCCGCTGCTTCAGGATCAGGGTCAGGATCAGGACGACAGCGTCAGAGTTTTAGATCCAGGAAGTTAAAACCTCATCGTCACTCAGAGAGATGAAGCATCCACAGTGGCTCCCAGAAATCAAACTCCAAATGTTCAAACGCGATTTTTTTTACAAGCATGAAGCGCAGAAGACAACCAGAAAACCACGTTCCAAGCAGAGGATTGTCTGCAGTTTCTCTAAATGATGCAAACGCCGCCGTCGTCGTCCTCAGCGTTCTTTAACCACAGCAACAGATTTAAAACTCAAACAGCAGGGAAAAGCAGAAATAGTGATAAAACCAAACTTTACTTGGATTCTCTCTTCGTTAGTGATTCCCCTCAGGAACCTGAACCAGCTCAGACCACAGTGCAGAACCAGTGCATAGCTCGTAGTTGAGGGCGGGGTCAGGTGATGGGCGGGGTCAGATGATGGGCGGGGTCATACGATGGGCGGGGTCAGACGATGGGCGGGGTCAGACGATGGGCGGGGTCAGATGACAGGTTTGCTGCGGTCCACGGTCTCTGCCTTCTTCAGTTTGCCTTTACTGAAAGTCTGGATGGAGCTCAGCAAAGCGCCGCGGCCTCCTCCTGCTCCGTCAGAGAGGGACAGAGGAGGAGGACAGGAGGAGGAGGAGGAGGAGGAGTCCAGCATAGGAGCAGGAGGAGGAGGTGGAGGAGGTGGAGGAGGAGCAGCCTGGCCTCCTGGAAACAACGAAAAAAGAAAATGAATACAAGCTTCACAAGTTTTTTTTTTAACAGGGGAGCGGAGGTTTCTGTGCAGCATGCAGCTTTTCTGGGAGCTGGTTTCACAGAGATAAGTCTGTCTGGATCACTGATGCATGCTGGTCCTAAATTCTTTTTTAAACTGTAGCAGCTTCTTTTTACTAAACAAAACTAGAGCAGTCCGTTTATTTCAGTGCTCAGCAACCTGGCGTTTTTTTTTTTTTTAAGGGAAACAGTTTTCAGGTCTGAAGATGCAGCTAGAGTCAAGACATGAATTTTTTACGTCTATATTTTCAAAAATACTTAACACAGACTGAGAGACACAGTATAAAATACTACATCGTCTACACCTGACTCCATTCATACTAAATAAGATGGATCACCAGATTTCACCTCTGTGTATTAAGTGTCTTAGAGAGTCTGGAACATATTATCATTATTTCTGGCAATGCAAATTGATCAAAAGATTTTGGGGTACAATTTCACAAGAACTGAGTGGCATCCTTCAAGCAAAGGTGAGGAAGGACCCTGGCTTTTTCATCCTCGGCCTCCCCTCAAGGGAGGTGACTATGACCCATTTGAAATTCAAATTATGCGACAAATTGTTATTACTAGCTAGAAAATGCATTTTAATAATTGGATCAATGATAAGCCACCTACAGTAACCCTATGGTACAGGGAGATATTCCGGGTCCTTCCCCATGAAAGACTTATTGACTCAGCTGGTGATGAGGGGCCAGTTTTCATTACAATGGTCACTCCCACATGAGAGAAATTCATAAGTGTCCTGGCTTGCAGTTTGAAAGCTGCACACTACAGTTTTTTGTTCTTTTTGGTTTGCCTGATGGATCACTGCTTGCTGTATGGGAAGCTGATGTGACTGTAAATAAATTGATGGGTGTACGTGGAGCAATGTGGGGAAGGGGGCCCTATGTATGATGTGTGGGTATATGTGGGACAGTCGACTGGAAGATTTGTCTGTTAGGGTCAAATGGATGGCAATATTTTGTTTTACCTTGTCTGTTTTTTTTTTGTTTTGTTTTTTTTTGTTTTTTTGTTTGTTTCTGTTTGTTTGTAATTTTTATCTATTCCTGCAACTAATATGATGGCAAATTGTATGTTATGTGTTTATATTAAAAAACAATAAAATTTGTTACAAACCCCCCCCCCAAAAAAACTTAACAAACAGAAATTTGAAACAAATAAATTAATCCAAACAGACCTCATGAGGAGATTTCTGTTACCTTTGAGAAGCCTCTGTAATTGAAATGTGTCTGCTGTTAATGAAAAAATGTGCATAGTGGAAACGGGCCCTAAAATAAAAGAGGGGCAATATTGAACAGACTTAGTTGACTAAGGAAAGTTGAAAATACATGAGAAAACTTATTTTAGCTGGCAACTCAGCTTTGTGAGGATTCTCTGAAATTGAGATGTGTCAGCTGTTGGCGAAAAATGTGCGAAGTGGAAACAGGCCCTAAAATAAGGGAGGGGAACGGGGGCAATTTGAAGAGATTAAGTTGACGAAGGAAAGTTGAGTGGATCGGATTGAAACTGCTGTTTAGTATCAACTTTAAAATAAACCTAAATGACAGTTAATGTTACAGAAAGTTGATTTTGTTTTTCTCTGTGCAAAGGCAGGACTTTAAAGGTAGAGTTTGCAGAATTTTACAGGAATAATCCTGCTCAATCGTCGTCTCTGGGCCTCTGTACTTGTGAGTCAGTGTCTCTGTGTCTGCCTCACCCCCTTACAGACCCCCTCCCCATTTGTTTTGTAGTTAGGGTTGAGCTCGGGACGTTTCTGGGCGGGGAGCAGGAGTTTTTATGAGTGATGACCAGCCAATCATGCCGCGCCCAGTGCGCATGTGACTTTTTGTGTTGCTGATAGCGAATGGGAGACGCTATCCTGTGCGGCTACGATAACAAACACAGAGAAAGAATGATTCAAAATCTGCAGTGTATCTCATTTACCTGCAGAAAGTCAGGTGTACAGCTCTTGAGTTTCTCTCACACTATGCTGTTTTTTACTGTCTACGGTGTGTTTACAAAGCTACGACTGTTAGCCATGCTATTAGCTACGGTTGGGGGCAGTGAGCATGTGCAGCTGCTGACGCTGAGCCGCAGTGGAGGAGATGAGTTTGGATGTTTGTAAACAGAGAAACGAAACCTATCGATAAAATCTATGCTTACTCCACCTTTATATTACTGAAAACTCGAGCAAATATTTCCGCGGTTAGAATTTTACATAAATACAAATAGCCAGAAATATTTGTTGTGTTTTATCTGTGTGAAACCAGCTCCTTCAGATCAGGGTTCAGGATTAAATCAATTCACCATCAGTTCCAACTAAATTTCTGTTTCGAAATTATAAAACAAACTACTCACGCTTCTCTTTTAAAAAATGCTTTTGAATTTTAAAATACAATCCTGAACTTCTACAGCTGTTATTAAATGCTTTGTTTATGTATTGATGTGTGTTACAGCATAAACTACACTACCCATGAACCTTTGCTTCTGTTCACAGTTGTGGAATTTTCATATGAAGGTGAGAGAGGTCAGAGGTCAGAGTTCTAGAACTCCCTTTGTCTTCACTGTAATCTGCACGGCGACAGAGCCAGGAGCTCTCTGATTGGACGATTTTTACAGCAACACTCTGAGAGTTTGAGTGAATATTTATTATATTTTTGATAAAAACTGAGACTCTTTGTTCAAGATAAATCTCAGTAGATTTGTTTTTTTCATCTTCTCTGTGGTGAACAGGATGAACTGATGGTGATTTGAGTTTAAACCTGGTATGTGGCTTTCAGCTGTGCCATTTTGCATCCCACACTGAATAAAAATCCAGAGGCTACAGGGGACGCAAAATGTTGGGGGGGGGCGGGGCTGGACATGAAGCAGGGATAAAAAGCTCGGACTGGATCCACAGACTTCACTTTCATCTGCGGCGTAATGAAAGGACATGAGTCGCTCTGACAGATGGAAACCAAACCTGCAGAAACCTCAGTGAGCATCTTTACAGGAACAACATGCACAGTTTAGCAACAGTTTAGTGTTTGGCAGCTTCAGTGACGTCCACAGTTTCACTCACAGGCTCCAGCAGTGTCAGCGCTTCACTACCACATGTGAAATCTGTGCTCGATCTGTCGATATAAGCCCAAACTTTCACTCCAGGTTTATACCTTTCACCGCTCTTCATACACAGTAACTAAGATTTAACACTCGTCTCCAATAAAAGTGATAAAACTCATGAAAAAGCGACTTTTCAGAGGAGAATTTGAGATGATCTGCCTCAGAACTAGACACAGGCAGAAACAAACAAACATGCTACAACCGACTGAGCGAGCAGACAGACAGAAGTGACAGGTCACAATCTCCAATGAGAACCTCAGGTCTGAAACATCCACAGGTCGGACGTCATTGCAGATTGTGAGGTTTTTATGAAGATGTTTGTACACCCTGATCCAAAACCAGCAGCAACCTCCTCTTTTTACCTGAGGCTGGAAATTACATTAAATCACGATACGATATTCTAATCACACAGTGCGATATTTCTTTAGCCTCAAATGTGTCAGGAGAACAGATATAATTTTTTACAGTGCATGTTTAATGCTCTACACCAGTGTTACCAAAGAGCAAAACTGTTGAAAACTACCTTTGCAACAAGTTAGAAAGCAATAACAAAGAACCTCCCCCACCATTAAACTACTTTAAAACATCATTAACTTTGTTTGCAGTATTGACAAAAAGACTTTTGCTCTTTGCCTTCAGAGGGAGAAAGGAGATAAACTTTGGGAAAAGTGAGATTGCCTGAATGTTTGTCTAAATGCATTTGTTGTGTTCTGTACCTGTCTGTAATATTTAAGTTTCACTTTATTTTCTACTGATTGTAAATTAACGCCCTTGTCCTCACTTGTTTAATATTATGTGCCCATACAAAACAAAATAAAAATGACAGCTTCAAAAAAAGTAAAAAGAAAAAGAAAACTGCCTTTGCAAGAGCAGCAAACTAAGAGGTGAACAGCGGCAGAAATGGCAAAAAGTAGCAACAAAAATAGGTTTAAGTCAAGGATGTCCAAAGTGAGGCCCAGGGACCAATCGTGGCCTATGGTCCATTTTCATGCAGCCCCCAGCTTTCATCTTACAATTTATTCATTTTGTCACTTAAATTAATCACGTTCCAACTGTGCACATTTACAATTTCTGTCTGGTCCTTAATAAAAAACCTTAATATATCTGGTAACACCTCAAAAAGATTTGCTCTGTACATAGGCTGCTTTTATAAAGTTAAAGCTCTGCAAAGATTCAATAGCTCTTACAGCTCTTATAGAGTTGTTAGTTGACTTTTAAGTGGCACAAAAACATGATACATACTTTTAAAAAAGTCAACAAATACAAAAGTAGCTTATGGCGCTTTTCCACTATACAATTCCAGCTCTCCTCTACTCGGCTCTACTCGGTTTGGTTATCTTTTCCTCTAGCCCGACTACAGACTCACGGTGGGCGTGGATCTTATAACACAGCTGCGCAAAAGTGCTGCGCAGAAGTGCGTGCATGTTCATCTATAACGCCACACAAACATCATTTTGTACCAACATATGTGCCACCGTGGTCTTTAAAGGAAAAAAAAAAGCTTTAAAAAGATTTCATTACAGTAATACAGCGGCTCAATGTTGGTCGTCATGACAACGGAGGTAAACAACAGCCTGGTGCTGCTGCACGCAGAGGAAAACGAAGGAGCTGCTTCCTGACATCAACTCTTCACTGGATCCAGTGAGATTCCTTTAATTTTTTGTTGATCAATCATTCTTCTTTGAACTGGTTTTCCTTTTTGGTTCCCTGTGGATTAATGGACTGATTGGTGCTTAAAGACTCTCGTGGCAGACAGATCGTTCCTGCACCGACCAACTTTGATTTAATTTAAAAGACTCTTTAAACCAAACTATCTTTGCTGTTAACTTCTTTTTGGTTTAAAAAGGACTTTTAACTTCTTTAGGAATCATGAAGGAGCATTTTAGGGCTGTGTTTTGTCTTCAGTCTGGTTCTGTGCCGTCAGGTTTAAATGTCATTAAAAACCCGTCACTGACCGGCAGTCCGTCCACGTCACCTTTTAGTATCAGCTTTACTCTCTTAGAACCAGGGTAGAGTAGGTACTAAAAACTGGCGTCTGCTGCGTAGTACCGCGCTAATGGAAACGCAACACAAACCGAGTAGAGTCAAGTAGAGTAGGGCTGAGACGAGTCAGTGGAAAAGGGCCATTAGTGCATTTGTTATCTGACATCCCTGAAAAAAAATGTACAATCTCTGTGTTTATTTTTTCCAAACTCCCTGATACAGAAACACTTTTTTTTTTTTTTAAGTTATTTTTTTGGCCTTTGTGCCTTTATTTGATAGAGGAGGACAGTGGATAGTGTCGGTAAGGGGAGAGAGAGTGGGGAGTGACATGCGGGAAATGGGCCACAGGTCGGATTCGAACCCGGGCCGCCCGCTCGAGGGCATGCCTCATGGTGCGCAGCCATATCCACTAGGCCATCCGCGCCCCCTCAGAAACACTTTTTGTCAGAAGTATCGAGCTCTGGTAAATGACTCTGCTAAGTCTTTTAAACTTGGTGGAGTAGAAATAAACAAGTTTCTTTCCTTCAATTCGACCATAACAAAGCTGTTTGATTCTCTCATTTTTGATGTATAACTACATTTAATTGTTACGAAGTCGACCTGACGAGGAGCGTGCTGCTGAACCTGAGTGTACAACATCCTCAAAAACCATCGACGACCATCATCATCATCATCATCATCAACGTTATAAATCTTTACTTTACCCAACACGGTCAGAATGGAGCATGCTCTATGGTGGAGACGGCACAAGAAGAGGAGAGAGAGAGAGAGAGAGAGAGATGACAGTTATCGCTTCAATCAGTTTTTACACAGTCGGACCAGGACGGAGGAGGAAGAGGAGGAAGAAGAGGAGGAGACACTTTAACTGGGGCAGGAAACTGATGCTACATTTCATCAATGTGTTGTCAAAACTTACAGTTTAAATATGTTCTGCATTTTTTTAACAGTAACAGGAAAATCGCAGGAAAATAATAATAATAATAATAACAATACATTTTATTTAAGGGCGCCTTTCATGGCACTCAAGGTCGCCTTACAAGAATAAAAGTGCATTAAAAGAGGACTAAAACAGATATAAAACAAGCAATACAATACTGTGCAATATATAACAATAAATTAAAAAAAAGACTGAAATTGTCAAAAGATTCGGCAACTAACGTGTGCAACTATTTACTGTTGCTCACATTGTTTTCTTTCACTTAAAATCTATTAAAATTGTTGCCCAATCGACGCATCTTTGCAACTGGAAACCTGCAGCGACAGAAATAATCAGTCAAATGGAAATAAATACAGAAATTTGACTGATTTCACAGGTTTTCTTTGATGATAAGAAACTAGATGAAAACTAAAACCGCCTTAAGTCATTCATTAATCCAACTTTCCAAACAGATAAACAATCATGATTTAGGAAAAAAAATCATTGAAGTTACATAAAATTAAAGAAGTTTCATGGTTTCCAAATATTCTTAATATATCTCCCTGTGTCGTAGAGTTTCCTCTTTTTCCATTTCCACTGAAAGGAAAAGTCTCAGAAAAGCTGATTTCTTGCTATTGGATCAATAATAGCTTTAAAAAAATGTTGTCAGAGCTTTTTTCAAAAATGTATTCTGTGTTTGTGAAGTGTTTGAAAGTTCAGGGAACAAAGAGCCTAAAGGTTTGAGTGTCGTCAAACTATGAAGTGAAACATCAGAGTTTCCTTCTGAACTAGAGACACAACAACGTGAACATCAGAGCAGAGACAGATACCTGACTGAAAAGCAGGTTATCGTGTGATGAGAGAGAGAGAGAAGAGGTGAAGAGACAGAAACAGAGAAACAAACAGAAAGAGACGAACAGGTTAGTTCAGGTGGTTTCACTCAAATCCACTCGTGCAGATTCAGAGCTGATGAAGAAGATGCTGTTATTGACCTGAGCTTCGTGCTAAAAACACACGACACAAGTGGAGACGTTTCACCACAGGGGGGCGCTAACCTGCATGTTTAGTTTTATCTTTAGTACAGACAGAGACAGACAGGTGGACGTACCTGTGGTGGAGGGAGGTGTGGGAGAGGAGGGACACGTGGGAGGAGAACTGGCTCCAGAACCTGAAGACAAAGAAAGAAAATCATCAAAAAAAAATTTACCAGGTTAAACAGCTACAAATATGAGCAGAACTAGACTGTTAGGAAAATCAAGCTAAGAATCCAACAATGTTTTAGAGCAGTGATTCCCAACCTGTGGTCCGTGGCCCCCTGGTGGGCCGCGAAGATATTGCAAGTGGGCCGCCAAATCATTTTCAAAATAGTCTGAATTTTAATGAAGGGTAATTATATAAAGATACAAATGTACAGAATAATGTTTAAATGTTAAAACTTGGTTACATTTGTAAGGATATTCAAGTACAAGTTTGCAAACATATATTCTTTTCAGGAACTTCTCCCGTTCAATTTCGGGTTGTACATTGTACTGGGGTTTAAATTGTTTTGGGACTTTAAACTAATTTGTTTACAACTTATAGGGTTCTGATATTAGTGACTGGGTTGTAAATTGTTCAACAATATAGCACCCCAAATGACTTTTACCTTCTGGGCTCAGCATGTGTTACATCATTGACCAGTTATCACATTTCTGGTTTTATTACATTTTTTTTCTTACTTTTCGGGTCTTTGTTACAAATCAAGCGCTAACAAGTCACTATACAGCCCCCATAATTATGTGGTCAGAGGTGGGCTGCGAAAAATTTTGTAGTAAAAAAGTGGGCCCTGAATTGGAAAAGGTTGGGAACCACTGTTTCAGGGTCATGTGGTCACGACTGACTCTGATTGGTCATGAATTCCTTTTTTCTAATGTTTAACTTTATCATAAATATGGAAAATAAACCATGGGTATATATTATTATTTTTTGTTTGTTTGATGCATAGAAAATCAAAGGGAATATGCTGTGAGGCTGGATGTCAGAATATCAGAGACATTTTTTGTTGTATATGTTAAGTGTAACTCAACTGTGCTCAATCAAAAGAGACACATTGTTTAAAAAAAACACCGTCTTTGTAAGAGAAGTCATCTTTAAGTGGTGCAAAGTGGCAAAAACAGCAAGAAGTAGCACTAAAAAATAAGTATATGTTGGCAAAAAAGGTCAAAAAGGAGGAAAATTTGAGGGAAAAATTGTCAAAAAGTAGCAAAAAATGACCCAAAAGTGGCGAAAATAAAAATAAAAAAAAATTTAAAAGTGACTAAAATGGGCAAAAAGCAGTCACCACTTGCAAAAGTAGTTTTGTCATTTAGTTCTGAGACACTGAATTTTAGTTTATCATTATCTACAAGCCATAATCATCAAAATTTTAAAAAATGAAAGCTTGAAATAATTAACTATCTAGTTGATATGAAAGCCGAGGTTCACTTTCTGAAATAAGTGACTGTAAATACTTTACTTTTTCCTCATATTCTATTTTTTTTTTTTTTTTAGATGTACTTGTTATTGCATAGAGAGTTTCTTAGGGTATATTTTTCATTTTATTTCATTTCATTTTCTTGACAAAAACCCAACTTTTCTTCCTTTATATCATATCCAAATACAAAACTGCCTCAAGAAAAACATGATGTGGACGTGTTAGTCGATCTTACCGGAGTTATTGTTGTTTCTGACCGACACGTCTTCCTCGTTCTCAAAGGCCGACTGTCTGGATTTCTGCAGGAACAAGAAAACATCTTTTCTTCAGATTTCCCTCAGCACATCTTTTTGAAAACAATACTTTTAGATCTGAAACTAACATTAAAAACATGTAAGTGTGTTCTTTAGTTAGAAACATTCCTGTGGGTTTCTGCCTCACAAACACTGAACAATAGAAACAACAGAAACATCCCATGAGTCTTAGTTTTACTTTGAGAAAGTGTTGAATGTTCAAAAAGAAAATTCTTCAGTTTCTATTTTTCTGTTGTTGGAGGAACCGTCTCGGAATTTTGGTCAAAACAGCCGGAAAAACCTCCTGAACCCAGCAGACGGGGCTGATTTCTATCTATAACAGACAGGTGTTGAGGAAGGCTCATGTCATCTTAGATTGTTGTAATCGTCCGCTTAAAATCGAGTATGAGCTTTTACCCTCTGGCTGTCGTTTTAGGGTTCCTAAGAGGAGGACTAAAAGATTTCAGGGCTCTTTTATCCCCAGTGCAATACATTTACTTAATGGCAATGAGTTTGTCGGTTGCTTATGTTTCTCTTGCACTATCATCATTGTTGCCCTATTTGCACTTTCACACTTCGCACTTTTCTGCATTAACTTGCATGTTACTTTCCATTTTTTTGGTTTGAGCTCGGGTCTAAAGATGTCATTGCCTTTATATGTGTATGGTGTTTCTTATCTTACCTCTTTTAGTCATTGTGTTGTCTATCATTTCTGTATTTTAGACTTTTTACTATTGTCATTGTGTCTTGTCCTTTGTGTGTTCCGGCTGCAGCATCAATCTCCCTTGACGGGACAATAAAGTAATTTCTGATTCTGATTCTGATTTGTTGTCCGTCCTGGTCTGTTTCTCACCTTTCGGGCCAGAATCTTCCTCCTCTTCCTCTCCTCCTCGGAGCCGTGGTGAGACTGAGCTCTGGTCAAACGTCTGTGCTGGTGGAGCTTCAAACAAACATCAAACTCTGGATTATTCTTCACATAAAAGGCAGATTTTATATTTACCATCACACTCTTACAGAGAAGAAAGAAAAGAAAACGTCGTACCACTCTCTGCTCCTCTTGTAATCTCTTTTCTAAACTTTCCTTCGCCGTCTTCAGCGCCTCTTTTAGCCGACTGGGAATCTGGAGGAGTCAACAAAGATTATTATTACTCAATTAATATTCTGAAGAAAAACTCTTTCTGCATGCACAAACAAGGAGTAAGAGCATAATAATAACTTTATTTATATAAAACCTTCAAAAACATTATTTTATAAAGCAGAGACCCACAATAAGATCAGCAAACAAACGGTGAATAAAAGACACAGATGAGAAAACAACATTGAATTGAACAATATATGATAATTTAACAGGCAGAAGAAGGACTAGAGGTAAAAAAAGATAGAAAAAAACTCAACATAAGCCAAAGAAAACAGTGAATAAATAGATAAAGGAAGATGGAGGACAATAACAGCAAAGCCAGGAGCTAAAATGAAAATGATGAACAACTAAAAATGCTCAGTTCATTACAAAATTATATAGAACAGATAAAATGTCTTTACTGCCATTAAACAGTTGTACAACCAAATTTCTAAAGCTTCTCTTAGAGTGTAGCAACTAGAAACAAGAAAGAAGAAACTTGTATTAGATTAAAAAAATGTGCAGAGTACAGTTGTGTAGAGTAATTTTTTCTATATTTATGTTGCACGGTTAGGAGGTCTAACATATTTACATATCTATTTATATCATTATGTAAATGGGTCAATGACAAAAAGAGGGTCTATAAACGTATTTTTAAAAAGTTCTTTGAAAGTGGTTAAATACATATTTCTGAGAGAAGAATTATGTTTTCTAACTGATTTCAGTAGTTGACCAACATTTCAAAGTTTTTAGGTTCATTATTTTTTAGTATTTTTAATTTGAGCACCCAAAAATGTCAGGTGGTGCAACCAAATATATGAAAATATATTTATATGTTCCTGTTATTTTTTCTGTGTGAATTATTGGCAAGTATCTCTCAAGTGTCTGTAGAGACTCATACATTTTTATTTTGTGTGTTTCATTTCTTTTATTTGTGAATAAGATGAATAATTTGATGTTAAAATAACATTTCACATTATTACATTGGTTGTTCCACCTGACATGGAAATTGTTCCAGTCACCAATGAAGTGAAAAAACCTTTTTAATCAGTATTTCAGAGAAATCTACAAACTTTTCCACTTGGTCACAAATGTCATTTGGGCTCCTCTGGCTGATGCAGTTTCCTGTTTCCTGTTTTATTCTCTTCACTTTAAAATAAAAGTCTAATGTTACGGTTGCACCACCCTGACATTTGACAAGGTGAAAATTACGGGACAAAAGTTTTTTACATTTCTCAACAGCTTTAAAATTCTTTTTATTTGCAAAGAATGTTTTATTTAAAAAGGTTCAAGCATAAAATAATGCCACTGTATTTTTAATTTCCATTTACAATAACTGACATTCAATTTTTAGAGTTTAATTACTGTGGATACTTGTCAGGACGGTTGCACCACCTGACATTTTGGGGGTTTGAGGAACCAAAACACCAAAAAACATGTTATATTTTAATAGTTTAAAGATGTGTTCAAATAACACAGGTTTCATAGAATAAAGAAATACATGTGATGAAATACTCAATTCATGATGGAAGGAAATATTGCACTCAGACACAAAAAAGGGGACGTCATGTCATTGACCCATATATACGTATATATACAGAGGTTGCAATTTATAAATATGTGTTATTAATATATTGCAAGGCACAGTGAGGGTCAAGGGTCAGCGCAGGCTCAGATTCAGTGCAGCGATGGCTCTGCACAATTAAAGTAAACTGGTAGAAATAATGAAAAATGATACTGATAATAATGAATTCTCACCTTGAGCTGTAGTTTTTCTGAATGTTGCAACTGGACGTCACTGAACAAGCTGCAAAACACGAAAAAAGACTCATCAGCTACAAAATGAGGATAAGAGATCTGCTCTGGTTTGGCTGCATGAAACATTTCAGGAAAAGTAAATTAAATAGTTACTGAACAATACTAATGGTGTCTTATTACAGTTACCCAACCATGAAATATTTCATTTCATTAATTTGTTCTTATTTCATGGTATACATAATGAATTCTACAAACTTCATCTTTTACAAATGATTGGGGAAAAAAAATACATTCCATGCAAAAAGGTTTAAGAGGAGCTCTTATTTAACCCTCTACCACTTTCTTTTTACAGATTACAAGTAAACATGGATGGCCTCATATACAAATTAAATTATCACTTCAAACTGTGCAGTGTACACATAATTTCAGCTGCTTTCACATTCTTTTTCATACAATTTCATTGTTTTGTTTTTATATTTACTCTTAAATTGATGAATATTTGAACACTTTTGTAAATCATCTTATAGAGAGTTCCATTTTTTTACACCAGCCACAAAAACACACATTTGCTTAAGCGTGGGTCTCACAAAAAGATGTTTAAAATCGTTTTATCTACAACTTGTTGAATAATTTTTAATATAGAGGTTTTGAAGACCAAATGGCAACAGGCAGTTTTTAGCGCAGATATTTTAGCTCTCTTATGGAGAACCTTTGGGACACATTCTTATAACTATTTTTTGTGAAACACAGTAATCTGTAGTAGTGTTAGATGTTCGATAAGCAGGTTAAAAATTCAGCTCAAAGCCTCATCTACATATAAAACATGTGAAAGTTGGACTCACGGCGTCTGTATAAGCTCTGACAGCGTCGGCATCTTTCCCTTACAGGCCTCAGTCGACAGGATGGACTGAAGAACCGACACTGAACAAAGAAACACAAGCGAAACACATCAACACGACAAACCAGGACATTTTTGGACAATTTCAGATCCAGAGGTTTCAGCTTCTTTTTTTTTTTTTTTTTTTTGACACTTAAAGTTTATTTCCTTTCTTTCATTTATGAACAGCAAAGACAGAAAAGAAAAGTAACATGAAAAAGAAAAAAAACGGATACAAGACAAAAAACATCAAAAACGTTGCCAGGTCTGAAATGTTCACAGTTGCCGTGGAGTTTAACAGTCGTAGGTTTTGTTCAGTATTTTCATAAATTAATGTTCTGATGAAATGTTAAATGGTTCTGTTGTTTTCGCAAGTTGGAATGAGGAGCAGACACCCTCCACATCAACTATTCCAAAATAAAGTGTCAATTTTTCCCATCTTGAAATATACAAATCTCTTCTTAATCTTAATAAAAAAGTCATTTTTTTCCATTTCATGAATTTCTTTTATAATTTCTATCCAATTTTGTAATGTGGGTGCATCCGCCTGTAGCCATTTACGGGTGATAGCTTTCTTAGCAGCAATGATAAATATTTTTAAAAGATATTTCGTGTCTTTGCTTATATCATGTGGCAGGTCAACCAAATAAAGAAAAGTGAAATTTAACAGAACTGATATTCCCAGAATACGTTCCATAATTTGTAGAATTGGACAACTCCAAAAAACATGGTGGTGATCTGCTCCATCACTTCAACATTTTCTCCAACAGGAATGACTTTTTGACACAGAATATTTTTCCACCAGAGGTTCAGCTTCATGTATGAACTGATCTGTTAGTGAATAAATGAACTGACCCACAGTCGTGTAGGGAACGGGGGGGAACTGTTCGACGGGGGTGGTGTCCGGAGGTCGACCGTACGTCATCTCGTAGAGTAAATGTCCAAAACTGAAGACGTCGATGCTTTCTGTGCTCTGAACAAACACACAGAAACACACAGTTAGGAAAATTAATCCAGAAAAACAACAGAGCTGGTTCAACTCAGCTGAGGGAATGGTACGAACAGGGATCACAACAAAAAAATGCAAAAGAGGAATCTACATGATGGAAAAACTGACGGACTGCCTGAGACTACAGGAAACAAAAATGAACGACAAGTGGGAGAAATGGACGTTATTCTGGATTAAAAACAGCGACGTTACAACAGGGAACAGAAAAAGAATAATTCTGAAGATAACTCAGATAAAATGGATAAGTTGCTACTGGAAGATGAACTCCCTGCAGTGTCTTTAATGTTATTTTATTCAGGTGTTAATATCCTTTATTTTAAGTTAAATCAACTTGTTATGTAAAAACATTGAAATAAGCAATAAAAATTCAAGTTACAAAAAAAAAACAGAGCTGGTGGCATCAAAATAAAACTGGTTCTTTTAACATCATCGTCTCTAAAAGGAGGATTTTCTGAACTTCAGAGAGAAACGATGGATTTTTAGAGAAAACCTGAACCAGGTCTCTCCAAAAATATGAGATGATGTGATGATTTTTTTAATTCATTTGAGTCAAAAATAATTACTCCTGTTAACTGACAGTAATAACAGGAAGTCATCATCTCTGTTTTGGTCATTAAGTGTCTGTTTTTGGACTTGAGTGTAAATTAGATTAAATCACAAAATGATCACAATTTCTTTTTGCAGTGGATGTTATGAGGTGAAAGTGGCAAAAAAGAGTGAAAAGTGACTAAATTGGCCAAGAAAAATTTTGGAGGACACCTTAAAAAATACAGAAAATTGCAAAAATTGTGAAAAAATGTGACAAAAAAACATTAAAAAGTGGTAAAAATGGCCAAAGTCAATAAAAAAAACGCAAGTAAGTTGGGATGAAACATGGAAAGTAGTCAGTTTGTTCCAAAAAACTGTCCAAAATTGGGCAAAAATCTGCAAGAAAATTGAAAGTGAACCTGGAAACTCATGTGAAGGTGCCAAAAATTATTCAAAAGTGGCAAAAAGGAGGAATAAAGACAAGCTCAATGTGGGAAAAATGGACAAAAAGCAGCAAAAATTTGGTTAATTAAAGCAAAAACAAAACAGAGAAAACTTGAAAATTGTCAGAAAGTATCAAAACTTTTCAGAGGGCTGTCATTTCTGTTTAAAATATCTCTTCTTTATTTATCTTATGTAATATTCTGATTTTTTGAGACACTGATTTTTGTGTTTTCATTCTCTGTGACATAATCACCAACATTTAAAGAAATAAAGGCTTGAAATAATTTCCTCTCTGTAAATATTGGACTTCTTCATGATATTCTAATTCTTATAGAAGAACATGCAAATGTAAACAGATTTTCTTTTGTGGATTTTTTAAAATATATTTCTAAAAATACAGATTTTCTCCCTCATACGTGTTTTACTTGTTCAAAACGAGAAAAATAATGATAAAAAACTCTCCCTTCAATACGGTAATAAGAAATAACATGGGCGACCTAGAAAGAACCGCACAATGACAAAAAAAATGCAAAAAGCCCTGTGGTTGAATGTTATCACAGGGTTGTTTTCTCTTTTTATGAGGTTTAATTTGTCTTTTTTAAAAACTGAAGATGAATGTTTCAGATCTCTGAGATTTAGAAAAAGTCTTTGTGAGTTAGGACGATGTGAAAAATGGATAAAAACAGGATTTAAAGACAATAATAAAACTGAAATATTCAGTCTGACTCTGTGTTCACGTACATTAATCTTCCTGAGCTGAGTGAACGCCGGCCGCAGCGCTGACGGGACTCCCAGCATGCCGTTCTCTACGTCCGTCAGTCGACACACACCTTCGTCCACGATCACGTTGGACGCGTGAAGGTGACCGAAAAACACGCCGCCGTCATGGAGGAGCTTCAAACCCTGGAAATACACACAGAGAAACGGTTAGAGGAGGAGGAAACAAGTGTGTGTGGTTCATTATTTCCATCCTCAAGTGTGTGTTTAAGTGTGTGTGTGTTTAAGTGTGTGTGTGTGTGTGTTCACCTCCAGGATCTGTCGTCCGTAGAGTTTGATTTGCTGCAGCTCGAGGCCCTGACTCTTCTTTGGGTTACAGTATTTCTTCAGGTAACTTTCTCTGGGCTTCACCTGCAAAAACACACCCAGAGAAGAGTAAAGTCAGAACTTCTCGCAAAGAAAAAAGTCTAAAAGGAAACAAAAGTCAACATTATTTTGTTGTTATCTTGATTTATCTAACAGAAAACTTAAATTACAGAAAACCTTGAATTTAAAAAAAAATCTCTCACATAAAAATTGAGCTGAAAAACAAGAAGTGTATAAACACAGGGTCTGCATTAATGATAGTAATAATTGTGTAAATTAATCACCCGTTCAAAAGTGCTTTAAAAGAGACAATGCTCTCCATTTTCTGGTCAAATATTTTTAGATGCATTTACAAAAATCTTTGGGACAAAAGTGTGTCGTAGTCCCATGAGTGCTTTTGTTATTGGAATCAGCAAGATGGATTAGAGAGACGATGTATTTTCCGAAATTAGAAAAAATAAGATTCATCATTCACCCCAATGACCCTTTGAATAATTATTATGTCTATTTTGTAAACACACATGTGTAAAATGATTGTTTACCAGATGGGGGAAAAAAAGTGCTGTACAATAAAGCAAAGAATTGTAAACTACAGATAAAACTGGCCAATCAAGAGAAAACAATAGAAAGATTTTCTTAGAAGAACATGAGAGTTGGTTTGAACTATTTATGAAACTTTAACAGGTAAAAAAAAACACAGAATGTTCCTTTTTGTTGTAATAATCCTGTGATTAAATCTGAAACCTGCCCACTCTACTAAACGCTGTTGAGACAGACAAAAGTCTCTTCTGCTGACTCACACTTATGTTTTTTTTCTCCACACTCACGCACTCTCATGCTCATTTTCCCAGCATACCTTGCAGATGTGGTCCCTCAGAGAACCTTTCTCGCTGAACGGTCGGATGAGCAGAGCTGAAGATTCACTGGTGCTGGAGAACGACAGCGGACACAGGTACGGAGTCTGCAGAGGAGAAAAAAGAAGAAGAAGAAGAAGAAGAAGAATCTGATTATTTAAAGTCCATAAAACGTGGACGTCGTCTCTGAGTTTTCAGCCTTTTATCAGTCGTACGTGGGTCAATGAGGTGACGTCCCCTTTTTTTGTGTCCGAGTGCAATATTTCCTTCCATCATGAATTGAGTATTTCATCACATGTATTTCTTTATTCTATGAAACCTGTGTTATTTGAACACATCTTTATTGATAATTTTATATTGTACAAAAAAACACAAAACCAAGGAGTTTGGGGGTTTTACAGTCCACCACGTTGGGTCCTGACAAGTATCCACAGTAATTAAACTCTAAAAATTGAATGTCAGTTATTGTAAATGGAAATTAAAAATACAGTGGCATTATTTTATGCTTCAACCTTTTTAAATAAAACATTCTTTGCAAATAATAAGAATTTTAAAGCTGTTGAGAAATGTAAAAAACGTTTGTCCCGTAATTTTCACCTTGTCAAATGTCAGGGTGGTGCAACCGTAACATTAGACTTTTATTTTAAAGTGAAGAGAATAAAACAGGAAACAGGAAACTGCATCAGCCAGAGGAGCCCAAATGACATTTGTGACCAAGTGGAAAAGTTTGTAGATTTCTCTGAAATACTGATAAAAAAGGTTTTTTCACTTCATTGGTGACTGGAACAATTTCCATGTCAGGTGGTACAACCAATGTAATAATGTGAAATGTTATTTTAACATCAAATTATTGATCTTATTCACAAATAAAAGAAATGAAACACACAAAATGAAAATGTATGAGTCACTACAGACACTTGAGAGATACTTGCCGATAATTTCACACAGAAAAAATAACAGGAACATATAAATATATTTTCATATATTTGGTTGTGCCACCTGACATTTTTGGGAGCTCAAATTAAAAATACTAAAAAATAATGAACCTAAAAACTTTGAAATGTTGGTCAACTACTGAAATCTGTTAGAAAACATAATTCTTCTCTCAGAAATACGTTTTTATCCATTTTCAAAGAACTTTTTAAAAATAAGTTTTTAGACCCTCTTTTTGTCATTGACCCACATTCGTTACAATCCTCAGGACGCGTTACCTGATTTAACCTCATTTAGTTACTTTCAGCAAAAACACCTGAATGACCAAGATTTCAGAACCTCAACATTTATGTTTTTAATTTACACTGCCCTGAAAATCATTAAAAAATATTATTTATTGTTGTTTTCTCACCTCCAGCCTCTAACAGCCTCACATCTGTTTCTACGGAGGACGAGAACTGATTTTCACTGATCTTTCTTTTCTAATGCACTTTTATCTTGTGATAACGACTTATTATCTTGTTATCTCAATATAAAAAAGATAATTCTCTCGTGATGACAGATATAATATCTATATATCTGGTGTGAATTTTTTATTCCTTCTCGCTTTTTGGGAAAATTAAGACCTAAAAGGTATAAAACCCAAACTTGGTCTTTCTACTTGAAGTTTAGTTATCAGTGTTATAAGTCAACAGAAAGTCAGAAGTATGGATCAAATGTGAAAATAAAGAAATAAAAAGACGTAATTATGGATTCAAATTGAATTTGGGGCATAATTTTAAAGAAGTAACATGCTTATTTTCACTCAATTATGATGAAACTGTGGGAAAAGTTTGAATAAATAAAAAGAAAGTTCATCTAATTGTTTCCTAATTGGGATGACGTTTTCAAACCTGTGAAGTCAAGTGTTTCCAATAATTTTTGTTATATCGAAATAACAAGATAATAAGTCGTCATCATGAGAAATTGTGTAAAAATAAAGAAAATCAACAGCTGTTCTCGTCTTCCAAATAATTTTATCTTTAACAGTTTTGTACGAAAATATATTTTTCTGTGACATGAACAGTTTTGGATGCAGAAGTTATTCCTTAAAGATGTTTAAAACTGATCAAAATATTGAGTTTTTAAGCGTTTATTGCTTCAGGAAGAGCTTATTGTACATGAACACACACACACACACACACACACACACACACACACACACACAAACACACACACAAAAGTAAAGTGTGTGTACTTACAGAGAAGCTGGTCAGCAGTTTCATGGCCGACTGAAGATCTTTGTCTGAGAGAAACTTATCAGGACCCAGGTCAACCTACACACACACACACACACACACACACACACACACACACACACACAGACACACACACACAGAGTTATTTTGACATGTGCTCTCTTTCAGATTTGCTTCGGAAAAACCTGGTGACTCAAATCAAATTTATTAATTTCCTTCAGAAAAGTCTTCAATCAGTCTCTAAAGATCCTGACGTGACTTTTAAAGCTCTGAAAGAAACTTTTCAGATAATTTTTAACTCAATAAAACTCCTCAGCTTTAAAAATCAAACAAACAACATCATGATCGGAACAGAATGAAATGTGTGTGATGTTTCAAAGCGAGTGTTAATGAAACTCATTTCATCTGAAAGATTTGTTGCTTCAAACCGGACGAGACGCTAAAACCCGTGAAGAACATTTGATTGAGTTTTCTTATTGAATCTGTTCTGGACCGTGAGAGTTTCTTCAGTTTGAGAAATGTTCCTGGAAATAAAACAAAAGAGGAAGAAAAACTTCTCTTTCTTTTCTAGTTTCTAAAGAAGAGAAACAAAAACAGGAACTCTTTCAAATCTGAGACGATCTTTGCAGAAATAATCTCGTCTCTCACTCACAGGAAACTCAATAAACCTGTTGAAAGATTCCACCTTAAATCAGTGTTTCTGTGCTGATAGTTAAAGTCAGCAGAGTTGATTTAAACTCACCCAGCTCAGCAGATATCGCTCCTTCGGCTGCTCTTTGTTTTTGATCAGGAAATATTTCTTCCTGATCCTCCAGCCTGAAAACAAAGAAGAACAAACTTCACTTGTTTGTCAACCCTCATCACTCAGACTCACATTTCTAGTGATAAACTTTGTGGACTGAATTATCCGGGTTGTTTAATGATTTCTTCCTTTATTTCTTTATATCTTTGGATCTCCATTAGAAGTTTCATCTCAAAATCTTGACTTTTTGTCTCAGAATTTTGTCTTTATTTCTCAAAATTTTCACTTTTTATATTAAAATATTAACCTTTCATGTCAAAGTCGGAGACAATTCTTACCTTCAGTTTTGATTTTCATCTTTGCATTAGAGTAAAAGCTTTTGATTTAATTTTCTGTCAAGACGCCTTTTCCATTTCAGTTTATAACTTTGTGCCAATTGAGAAACATATGCAAAATTTCCATCTAACACACTGGGAGTTGCCAGAAGCTCAATTTTTAATATTGATTTTTAATCACAATATGTCCCCTTGCAATATTCAAAACACAGATAATGCAATATTTCTATAACCTGAAATGTGTCAAAATATCAGATACAGTTTTTGCAGCAGATTTTTTTCTGTTCTAAGACAAACTGTTAAAAACTACCTTTACAAAAGACACAATCTAGGTGGTAAAAAGAGGCAAAAACAGCAAAGAGTAGCAATAAAACTAAGTTTGAGGTTGGAAATTTGCCCAAAAAGCAACAAAAATTGGAATTTCAATTGGTGTAACACATTGAAATACTCAAAGAGTAGCAAAAAATTGTCTAAAAGTGGCAAAAAAGCAACAAAAATTGGCAAGAAAACTTTTGGAGGAAACTTTAAAAAATTAAGAAGGTAGCAAAAATTGTAAAAAAGGGATGAAAACAGTGGTAAAAAAAGGCCAAAGACAATGAAAAATGCAAGAAAGTTGGGATTAAACATGGTAAATGGTCAGTTTGTTCCCAAAAATGGTCCAAAATTGGGCAAAATTGGGCAAAAATCGGCAAGAAAATTGAAAGTGAACCTTGAAAATAGTGAGAAGGCATCAAAAATTATCCAAAAGTGGCAAAAAGAGTGAAAAGTGACTAAATTGGCCAAGAAAATCTTTGGAGGAAACCTTAAAAAATACAGAAAGAAGCAAAAATAGTGAAAAAAAAGTGACAAAAAAACATTGCCACCAATGCAGCAGCTACTCTTCCTGGGGTCCACATAAAACTAACAACACAGAAAGTTCACAATAACAACACCTAAAATACAAGAACAATCAACAATAAACAGTATCTACCGTAAGAGGTTGAAATACAAGTATATAAAAGAAAAAAAAAAACAATTATCCCCTCAATATAAAATATAGGTAACACTTTACTTGACGCTTATGTTTACACCACAATATAAATATATTGATAATGTCTTATAATAATATTATAGCACAGTATAACTATAATTATAAACATTCATAAGTTACTATAGAACTTTATAACAATAATCATAACACACTATAAAGCATTTACTCATCACTTATAAGGTCAGGTATTATAATATGTTTTAACTGTCAGCAACTCACTGACAATGCCCACATAGATGATGCATTGCAGATATTTATCATATTCTTATAAACATGTATAACTATCATTATAAACTAAAAATACAATTTAAAAAGTTCAGAAAAAGCAGGAATGGGTGTTCAGTTTTGAGAAGAGTCAAAATTTGACAACTTATCGAAAAATCTTCATTTTATTTTTTTGTCTCTGTATTTATTTCTCATCATTTTGACATGAATTCTAGAATTTTGACTTTCTGTATCAAAATTTCAACTTTTTATTTCCAAACGTTGACTTTTGTCATCTTAAATGAGAAAGTTTGGACTTTTTTCACATAATCTTAAACTGATTTCTTAAACTTAAGAAGTTTCATCTCAAAATCTTGACTTTTTGTCTCAAAATTTTCTTTATTTCTCAAAATTTTCACTTTTTATATTAAAATATTAACCTTTCATCTCAAAGTCAGAGACAATTCTTACTTTCAGTTTTCATTTTCATCTTTGCATTAGAGTAAAAGCTTTTGATTTAATTTTCTGTCAAGTTTGTAAATGTTACTGTACAATGAGAAAACTTCACTAAAGTTTGATTTAAAGAAAATTGTGAATCAAATTGAAATCGCGATATCTGCCAAAAAAATCCCAATTAGATCTTTTCCTAAAACCGTTCAGCCCTAGTTAACAGGAAACTCACCCATCTCCTTCAGAGGCTCCAGAACCTCCCACTTTGGGTCGGACCTGAAGAACATGGAGACCTGCTGCAGAGCGATCTCTGAGAATAAAAACAGAACAACACACACACAAACACTCAATTACATCATCAAAAATCAGGTAAAATCCCTCATTTTCACCAGTAAAATGAGTTGAAATCCCTATTTTTTCAGAAGCTGAGGGACAAATACAGCCTCAAACATAACTTTTTTTTAGGTACCAAGAATTGTGTCACTGTTTCAACCAGAAGTGTAAATTCAAGGATTCAAGGAGTTTTATTGTCATTCAACCCATGTAAAACATGGGTGGGACGAAATTAGGTTACCCTGGTCCTGGAGCAAGCCCAATCATAGAAATGAGAATGATAAATATATACAAATATACAATAAAAAAGAGAATAAAAGAAGAACACAATCAACTAGCGTTTTTAACAAATAGACCGAATAAAATAAAATAAATATAAATAAATAAATAATAATAATAATAAATAAAATAACAAAAATAAATAAAATAAAATAAACTGTAAATTCTCAGGTTTTTCAACAGCAGAATGTGAGTTTTACAAAAAAGTTTGGCACCAAAAAAATCTATTTCTAAACCGTATAAAACTCTCTTGTTGGTTAAAAATGATAAAACATTGCAAATTAAAAACAAATGGGAAATAGAAGCTGGTATAGAGCTGGCGATTTTGGAAAAAGATCTAATTGTGATTTTTCAATTCTATTCATAATTTTCTTCAAATCAAGCTTCAGTGAAGTTTTTCACACTTTACAGTAAAATCAACAAACTTTACAGCAAATTACATCAAACCATTGAAACATCAAAAGCTTTTACTCTATGCAAGGATGGAAATTTAAGGTAAGAATTGTTTCTAATGTTTCGATGAAAGGTCAATTTTTAAGATAAAAAGTGGTAATATTGAGAAATAAAGATAAAATTCTGGGACAAAAAGTCAGAATTTTAAGAAATCTATTCAACATTATGTGAAAAAAGTCTAAATTTTCACATTAAAAGTCAAAATTTTAAGATAAAGCAAATGAGGTAAAATGTTATATGAGTAAACCATGAGTCAAATGTAATTTATTTGATTTATTTATCTATCTCTTTGATCTTCTATTATTATTCTTTATTCTGCTTCAACTGCATTTGTCTGAACAAGCTCATTAATTGTGCACTTGTGTACCTTTTTTTCCCATGTATTTATTATGAATGTCCCTTATTTATTTTCACTGTATTACGCTTTTGTGTATGAATTAGTGTGTTTGTTGTGCAAAATCGACGTTCTCTCACAGTGGCGTCTCACTCTTTAGAAAAAATAAAGTGACATAAAATCTCTAATTTTGACGAATCACAACAATGTGACACTTCAATGTTGAAGAATGATGTATCAAACTTCCATTTTAAGTTGTAAAACTAAAATTATTATGAGGTTGAAAAGTAAAAAAAACACTTTAAAGTGTTCGTGACCAAAACACTCAAAGTTTCTTTCTGATTTAAACGCGTTAAAGTGAAGTTTCGATGCTGTGACTTAAACTCACCTGTGTAGTTTGCAGAGTAGTTGTTCGGGTCCAGGAACTTCTTCACAAACAAGGAGCTGCAGAGCAAAGGATGCTGGGTAATGGAGTCCAGATAGGCCTGTAGTCCTCTCTGCCGCTCAGCGATGAATTCTCTGTCCATGTTTCCGATCAGTTTCTTTGGGGGAAGAGGGAGACTGATGCCACACACCTGGAGGAGGAAATGAAACGTCATTTTATTTCATTTTAAAGTGACTCTGGAACAGACAAACAGCAGCGTGCCCCCCCCCCCCCCCCTCGAGCTGAGAGGAGGTCAGGGTCAGAGCGAGACCCCCGGGGGAACCAGCCTCAGCAGAAAAACTCTGTCACTTCCTCGTTTCCTCTGGAAGGAAAACAAACAGGCTGCAGAGTC
Organism: Thalassoma bifasciatum; assembly: GCA_008086565.1. NCBI lineage: Eukaryota > Metazoa > Chordata > Actinopteri > Labriformes > Labridae > Thalassoma > Thalassoma bifasciatum. The sequence continues at coordinate 27,574 of RPOG01003650.1, read as the reverse complement.
AGCGCGGGATAATCAGATCTGAGCTCTAAAGCGCTCGGATTATTTCACAGTAAAACCAGATAATCTGACATTATTTCTTACTTATGGTCCCGGAGTTTGTGCTGCAACACCTGGTCACAAGTTTCACATGTTTACGAGCTCTGGATCAGCTTCAGGGTCGTTAAAGTGATCGTTAGAGGCGAAACGAGGTCGAAACGTTTAAAACTTTCATCACACTTTGTTTCTTTAGGACAGGAAAGTACAAACCACGGCTCCTTACTCCGTTATTTATATTTCTGACAACTTTTAACCACTTTGTATAAAGCACTTCAAAGCTTTCACTGTCTTTGCAGAAAATATGACTTTGACAGAAGTTAAAGTCACCGTTCATTTTAATTCTCACAACTTTGAAAACCAACTTCTTCCAAAGATGAACAGACGCCTTTTCCGTTTCCTGCCAGTTGACAAACACATGCAAATATATTTCTATCTTACACACTGGGAGTTGGCAGAAGTTCAATTTTTAATATTGATTTTTAATCACAATATTCTAATCACAGACAGTGCAATATTTCTATAACCTGAAATGTGTCAAAATATCAGATACAGTTTTTACAGCTGAAGTTTTCTGTTCTAAGACAAACTGTAAAAAACTACCTTTACTAAAGAAACAATTTAAGTGGTAGAAAGAGGCAAAAACAGCAAAGAGTAGCAATGAAACTTAGTTTGAGGTTGGAAATTTGCCCAAAAAGGAACAAAAATTGGAATTTAAATTGGAATAAAACATGAAAATACTCAAAAAGTAGCAAAAAATTGTCTAAAAGTGGCAAAAAAGCAACAAAAATTGTAACAAAGGGATGAAAACAGTGGTAAAAATAGCCAAAGTCAATAAAAAAAAAAAACGCAAAAAAGTTGGGATTCAACTTGGAAAAATTGTCAGTTTGTTCCAAAAAATGGTCCAAAGTGTCAAAATTGAGCAACAAAAATTGGAATTTAAATTGGAATAAAACATGGAAATACTCAAAAAGTAGCAAAAAATGTCTTAAAGTGGCAAAAAAGAGTGAAAAGTGACTAAATTGGCCAAGAAAACTTTTGGAGGACACCTTAAAAAATACAGAAAGTAGCAAAAATGGTGAAAAAAAGTGACAAAAAAACTGTGACTAGTGGTAAAAATGGCCAAAGTCAATAAAAAAATGCAAGAAACTTGGGAGATTAAACTTGGAAAATAGTCAGTTTGTTCCAAAAATGGTCCAAAAGTGTCAAAAATGGGCACAAATTGGCAAGAAAATTGGATCAAAAATGTTCCAAAAGTGGCGAAAAAGAAGGTAAAAGTGAGTAAAATGTGTAAGAATCAGTCCCAGTTGTAGTGGTAGTGTGTTGTTGTTGTTGTGCTGTTATTAATGTAACTGTTCATGTTCTACAATGAGTTTGTTTAAAAACAGAGAAGATGGGAACTGAAGTCATGAAACTGACAGGGTTGATGCATTAAAATGGTTGAGAATGCAGGAGGAGATTTATTCTGGGCTAAAATGTTTTTGTAATAGTCCTTTAAAAATCATTATAAAGTCCGTATAATGATCCTGTCATAGAAAAGTGATGATATGTTTTTCCCAGGTGAGTCTCAAAAAGAAATATAGAATAGAAAAGAGCATTTCTTTGTTACTTTCACTGTTAATAAACATGTCAGAAAAAGTCATTTTCACAGAATCAAACCCTTTTAGAAAAAAGTTCGGACCCTGTTCTGCGTTAACTCACCTGACTCATCAATGTTTAACTCTTATTGAAGAGAAGAAACAAACTTCTCTGATCTTTTAACACTTTCGTTCTAAAGTTTAACCTTAAAGCTGCTCCACTCACGGCTCAGGTCGGAAAAGAGTCGTAAACGTGTGAAAGGTCAGAAATATTTCACCACACAGATAAATCCCAGCTGTTTAAATCTGAGTCAGCGTTTTCCTCAAAGTTCATTCAGATGTCGACACCGTCTGAACCAGCGTCACCAGTTTTTGTTTGATTACAGTGTTTACAGACTGAATCTATGACACAACAGTAAAGACGAGAACATGTCGTAACAAACGGACGCTCAGTTTCTCAAAGAGGAAGTTAAAGTTGGTTCAGACGAGCTGGTGAGTAAGAAAACACAAACTTTAGGACATGAAGTGAGCGGGTTTCTGTCGCAACTAAGACTCTGAACGATGCATAAATAATATCCTGGTTCAGCTTCCAGATTATGATTTAAAAAACTATTTTCAATCAAACAACTTTAAAATTTATATTCTCATCTTTTTGATGTTAGAGAAGAAGCCTAAAAACAACCTGAATTTGTTCGTTTTGCTGCACGTGTGAAATCAAACAGATGAATTCTCCTCCAGCTTCAAACCTGTGATAAAAAACCCTGCAATAAATCCATTTAATTGGATATTTTGCATGCTTTTTTTTTTAATACTTGGAGTTTTTTTCATTTAAAAACAGCAAAGACAGAAAAGAAAAGTAACATGAAAAATAAAAAACAGATACAAGACAAAAAACATCAAAAACGTTGCCAGGTCTGAAATGTTCACAGTTGCCGAGGAGTTTAACAGTCAGAGGTTTTGTTCAGTATTTTCATAAATTAATGTTCTGATGAAATGTTAAATGGTTCTGTTGTTTTTGCAAGTTGGAATGAGGAGCAGTCACCCTCCACCTCAACTATTCCAAAATAAAGTGTCAATTTTTCCCATCTTGAAATATACAAATCTCTTCTTAATCTTAATAAAAAAGTCGTTTTTTTCCATTTCATGAATATTTTTCATGCTTTTCATTCAGAAAAAGAGTTTTGGAAATGAAACCCTGCATTATACAGTACAGGCCAAAAGTTTGGACACATCTTCTCATTCTCATTCAAGTTTTTGCAATTTTACTGAACTGACTGACTTCATTTCTTAAAGTAATGATGGTCACTTGTTTTTCTTTAGTTACCTGATTGATTCTTGTTATAATATGAATTTTAACCAATAGGGCTGTTGGCTGTGTATTAACCTGACTTCTGCACAACACAACTGATGGTCCCAACCTCATTAATAAAGGCAGAAATTCCACTAATTAACCCTGATAAGGCACAGCTGTGAAGAGAAAACCATTTCAGGTGACGACCTCTTGAAAAATACCAAAAGTAAACAAAGCAGTAATCAGAGTAAAGGGTGGTTATTTTGAAGAAACTAGAATATAAAACATGTTTTCAGTTATTTCACCTTTTTTTGTTAAGTCCATAACTCCACATGTGGTCATTCACAGTTTTGATGCCTTTAGGGAGAATCTACAATGTAAATAGTCATAAAAAGGTGGTGTGTCCAAACTTTTGGCCCGTTTTTACTGTATGGAAAAAAATAGTCTGTATTTTCAGCGTTCTAAGTTTCAAGGCTGTTGCTCAAGTTTGGTTCCAAAGAAAGCACTTAAGGGGCCGTTTACACAAGAATAGTTTTAGGGTGAAACACAAAAGTATTCTTGTGTTTTTCTGAAAAGCCATTTTCACTTCTGCCATATGAACCGCGCCGCTGCTGAATCAACAGACAAACAAAATGTGCATCTATTTCTGCAATTAGAGAAAAAGTTTTTAATATAAACTCCAGATGATCGGCTCAACTCTTCTTCAGCCTCTAAACCGTTACCGTGTAAAACAATGACTGTATATAGAATGGACAGCGTGGCTCCGCCTGTCACCGTTCTACGATTTTAAAGCCAAAAAAACCCGTTTCTCTAGCTGCCATTGTGCAGCCAGAGTCTGCGCAGTAGAGAATTTCCGGTGGAGCCGAGTAAAAAAGAGAAATAAAAATATTTATTTCTTCTTCTTCAGAAGGTTTAGTCTCCTTTTGGCTCTTTCCTGAAGTTTCTTATATCCCCGATAAAAACTACTCACGAACGGCAGCTGTCAACTATCGTAAAACGAAACTTATATCGCGGTTTTTAACGTCCAATAACTAATGAGAAACTAACTTCTCAGAAAAAAAAACACCTGAACACCATGCAGCCAAATGACATCATCATACTACCTTAGAGTAAGGATGAGAGAAACGTTTCTACGAAGTATCGTAATTTTTTAAAGTTTTCCCGGCTCATATCTGGAATACATGGGGAGGCGGGGCTTATGACCTATACTGCAGCCAGACACCAGGGGGCGGGGCTTATGACCTATACTGCAGCCAGACACCAGGGGGCGGGGCTTATGACCTATACTGCAGCCAGACACCAGGGGGCGGGGCATCTGCTGGAGGCTTCAGTTTGAGCCGAACGTCGTTACGTCCACTCATTATACAGTCTATGGTGTAAACGGCTCCTACAGTTATATCGCCATCTACAGGCCTGACATGATACTACAGCGTTTAAGTGTCAGCGTTTCCGTGTTAACAAAGATTTTTTTCAGTGCATTTTTGGCCTTTTAGGGTGAAACACTGTGAAACGTTGTCGTGTAATTCTGGTCTTAGTGGGACTACTTTAACAATTGGGCCATAAGGGGGGCCACCGCCCTCCCTGCCCCCCCTCTGTGCACACCACTGCCATCCTGAATTTTTATAAATCTGTTCAGGAATGCATGAAAAAAGAGGCTTCATGTTGACTCTAACTGTGAACAAAAAAAACCCTCTGTACTCGCTGATTATCACCTCACTGAGTCAATCCTGAATTTCCCAACACATCCATGAGCGTGAGGCGGAACAAAGGTGACGCTTCAATGATGCAACTATTCAAAAACACGATGACTTTCCTCTCACAAAGAGCCGCAGAGTTTTTAAAACCGTAAAATTTGAGGAATATGAAGGAGTTCATGAATTATTAAGAAACGAGTTTCACAGCTGCGGTTTCACTTCAGAGAAGGGAAATGATCGTCTCTGTGTAAACGCAGGAATGAATTATTAAAACCCATCATTAGAGGACGAGCACGTATTTGATGTGATTTCCTTTTCTGCAGACTCATCCTCGGCGCTGACGGATGAGAAACTCACCATCAAACCGCTGTTCAGGACATCGAAGTCGCTGTAACGCCGGATGACCTGCGAACACAGAAGCACCGTGGTTAATCACCTCTGATTGGTCGATATTTCTGCAAACACGCTGGTTAATTGATGTCGTAAAATCTTCATAGTCTCATGTTTCCAATTTCACACTCGCTGTTTGACCTCACGATCACCTGACAAACATTAGCTCTGTGAACGAGCTGTTTGTGCTTTTAAGAATAATCTACGAGGGGAAAAAAATGTTTAAATTGGTGCATTTACCTGCCAGCTGTTTTCTGCAGAGACGCCCCTCTGAACTCTGATGATGTACTCCTGAAAGAAGAGAGGAAACTATCTTTATTTGCTGTTTTTGAGAAGAAATGACAGAAGGAGAAATGTAAACGACTTGAAAAGAAAGAAAGAAGAAGAAAATCCTCAGACAATTGTAAAAAGCTTTGAACGTTTGTTTTCAGATTAATGTTCCACAGTCGTCCAGATGGAAACACTTTAAGAGTCACGTCAAAAATATGGTGCCAGGAAGTCAAAGGCAACGTGTTCGGAGTAAAAATAAGAAAAAGAAACAATCAGGGAGAGAAACTTCTTCTTCTTCTTCTTCTTAGATTTTAATTCACATTTCAAAAAGCAGACTGTAATAAAAAGTGTTTGTGACACGTTAAACTCGAAAAACAACATTTCACAACATCTGGAGGGAAAGTGAAACATAAGTTTGAGACTAAAGCTCAAGAAAATCTATAAAAAAATAACCTCAAATAGAAATAAAAGTGTTGAAAAAAGGACTCAGTAATGAGGAGCTCTGCTGTTCTAATGTTTCTGTTTTATTTTCTGTTTTTTTTTTAAGTTTCCACCAAAGTTTTTCCAATTTAAATGCCAATTTTTTGTTGTTCTTGCCTCTTTTCTTAACAACTTTCACTGTTTTCTTGCCAATTTTGTGCCACATTTTGCAACTAATTGACTGTTTTCCAGTGTTAGTTCCAACTTTCTTGCCATTTTTGTTGAATTTGGTCATATTTTCTACTTTTCACTGTTTTTGTCACTTTTTTTTCTTACCATTTTTGCTATATTATGATTTTTTTTTTTAACATTTCTTCCAAAATTTTCCAATTTCAATGCCAACATTTGTTGCTTTTTGGCCATTTTTGACACTTTTCACTTCTTTTTGCCACTTTTGGGCCAGACTTTTCAACAAATTGACTATTTTCCAATGTTAATCCAAACTTTCTTGCCATTTTTATTGACTATAGTCATTCTTTTCCACTTTTCACTGTTTTTTGTAATTTTTTTTTTGTACAATTCTTACTTCTTTCTGGGTTTTTTTTTACATTTCCTCCAAAATTTTCCAATTTAAATCCAAATTTTTTGTTGTTTTTGCTCTTTTCTTAATGATTTTCACTCTTTTTTTGCCACTTTTGTGGCACATTCTGCAACAAATTGATTATTTTCAAGTGTTATTTCCAACTTTTTTGCTATTTTGGTTGATTTAAGTCATTTTTTCCCCACTTTTCACTGTTCCTCTTTCTTTTTTTTTTAACCATATTTGCTACTTTCTGATTTTTTTAAGCTTCCTCCAAAATTTTCCAATTTAAAAGCCAATTTTTGTTGGGTTTTTTGTCAATTTCTACCCCCCAACCTAACTTTAATTGCAACCCTTCACTGTTTTAGCCTCTTTTCACCACTTAGATTGTTTCTCTTGCAAATGTAGTTTTCAACAGTTTGTCTCTTTAGTTGAACAGAGTTGAGTAAAACTTGTGTGGAGGAAAACAAAAACAACTGTAAAACAATTCATTTTGACAAATTTCAGCTTAAAGAAAACTTGCAGTCTGTGATTAGAATATTGCAGAAAGCCATATTGAAACTTAATCTAATTTGTGATGAATTACTCAGCTCTAATTTGTATCAAAGCAACTTCTTAGGTGCAGATTTTTCTACTTTTCCATTTTCTGTTTCTGTCTATAGTCATCTGTATATTAGGATCTAGACCCAGACTCAAAATCTAAAATACCAGCAAACATGATCAGCAGCTCAAACCTTCATAAATAAAGAGATTAAGTCTCATTCTGAGGTCGGAGCCAGAGTTTAAAACCAGCTGAACTTGAATCAAAGGTTGAGGTTTCAGGTGCCTCAGTGTTTGCTTCTCTCTCTCTCTGTTCACTCCCTAATGAAGAAGTTTGAGACTAAGAAAACAAGAACTCTGATGTAAACATGGAATTTTCCAGGTTTAATCCTCTCACAGTCTAAATCCTGCAGATTGGCTCTGTTTTCTGCTCTAATCCTCCTTTCACTCACTCACTCACTCACTCACTCACTCACTCATTCATTCACTGAGCAGCTTCACAAACAAACACAGACTCAGACGCCACAACATCTGATAATAGAAGAGACCAATAATGTGCCAGGAGGGGGGGCAGTGGCAGTGGCATGTGGCAGTCGCTAAACCGGTGTGCCAATCCTCTCTGTGGTATGACACAAATATGACGTGTTGTTTTTGTCTTTAATGACACTGACGATGGAAGAAAGTGATGAATAATTAGAGCTGAACGATTTGCAAAAATAATCTAATTGTGATTATTATTTCCTATATTGCAATAACAATTTTTGTGCATTTATTTCTAGTTTTCCATCTTCTCTGTTTTTAAACAAACTCATTGTAAAACATGAAAAGTTACATTAATTACAGCACAACAACAACAACACACTACAACTACAACTGGGACTGATTCTTACACATTTTACTCACTTTATACTTATTTTTTTGACATTTTTGAAACACTTTTTGATACCTTCACACTGTTGGGCCAGATTTTGCAACAAATCGACTATTTTTCCAATGTTAATCCAAACTTTCTTGCCATTTTTATTGACTATAGTCATTCTTTTCCACTTTTCACTGTTTTTTGTAATTTTTTTTTGTACAATTCTTACTTCTTTCTGGGTTTTTTTTTTACATTTCCTCCAAAATTTTCCAATTTAAATCCAAATTTTTTGTTGCTTTTGCTCGTTTCTTAATGATTTTCACTCTTTTTTTGCCACTTTTGCGGCACATTCTGCAACAAATTGATTATTTTCTAGTGTTATTTCTAAACAAACTCATTGTAAAACATGAAAAGTTACATTAATTACAGCACAACAACAACAACACACTACCACTACAACTGGGACTGATTTTTACACATTTTACTCACTTTATACTTATTTTTTTGACATTTTTGAAACACTTTTTGATACCTTCACACTATTTTCCAGGTTCACTCCCAATTTTCCTCATTTTTGTCCATTTTTCAAAAACCTTCACTGCTTTTTTGAGACTTTTTCCACCATTTTTGCCACTTTCAGAATTTTTTTAGAGTTTCCTCAAAAGATTTTCTTGCAAATTTTGTTGCTTTTTGTCAACTTAAGTCACTTGTCACTCTTTTTTTTAATAAATTTATTTTATATAGCACTTTTCAAAGTACTCAAAGACACTTTACAGATTAAAAGAAATTAAAATCCAACAAGCAAGCAAGAAAACAAAACAAGCAAAGACATTAAAATCCACCAAGTAAAACAAAACAGACAAGCAAACATTTTTTTGCCACTTTTGGACCATTTCTTAAACCTTCTCACTATTTTCCAGAGTTCACTTCCAATTTTCTTTCTAATTTTTGCCACTTTTTTACCATTTTTCGAGACAAACTGACTGTTTCTCCAATTTAATCCCAACTTTTTTTGTGCCATTTTTGTTGACTTTGACCATTTTCACCACTTCTCACTGTTTTTCATCACTTTCTTTCACTATTTTTGCTGCTTTCTGAATTTTTTTAAGTTTCCTCCAAAATTTTTCTTGCTATTTTATGTTGCTTTTCTGGCGCTTTGGTTACTTTAAACTCTTTTTTTTTGCCATTTTTGGATCATTTTTTGCTACTTTTTGAGTATTTCCAGGTTTTATCCCAATTTAAATGCCTATTCTTGTTGCTTTTTTGGCAATTTTGACCACCTTAAACTAAGTTTTATTGCTTCTCTTTGTTATTTTTGCCTCATTTCTCCACTTGTATAGTTTATTTTGTAAAGCTAGTTTTTTACACTTTGTCTCTTTGGTTGAGCAGAGTTGAGTAACTCTGGTGTAGAACAGAAAATGAATCTGATGCTTTGACACATTTCAGGTTATAACCTGCAATTATGCCCTATATAATCCCCCTTTACACTTTTAGATTTCTGTTTTTACTGATGTTTTCATGTGTTTTCTGATTTGTCACATGTTGTGTACTGTGCCCTGACAGATGTTTCCATGATGTGCGATCGCTCTGTCAACTATCGGGTATTCTGACCTGCTTCAGCGGCTTCATTAACAGGTTTTCCATCCTAAACATCAACACTGTCGTCTGCATCACGCTCTGTTAATCCAACACTTTCCACTTCTTTTCTTTCTCTGCATCACTGTTTCCTGTTTTGCAACATCCAGCTTCTCTCCAGTAAAAGTTTCTGGAGTTTAACTTTTCATTGTGCCTGTTTTTCTCAGAACTTTAAATTGCCTTGTAGCAGAAAGCGGTGTCTGAAACGACCTGACGTTTTCCCTCAGTCGCTTCTATTTCTTCTCCTCTCGATTTAAGTCGTTCAGCTCCGGCCCTGACCTTCAGCCTGCCGTACTTTTGCTTGTGGACGCAGTTAAAAATAGAAATATTTAACAATGGTGACGCTGCAAAACACTAGATCAGTGTTCCTTCCAGTTCTGACCTTGCTGAGTGGATTGTTTGAGTCCTGTTTTCTGTGTTGCTACTTTTCTAATTCTCACTGTTTATGTCACTGTTTTCTTTTTTTTTTCCATTTTAGCTACATTATGATTTTTTTTACATTTCCTCCAAAACGTTCCCATTTCAATGCCATTTTTTGTTGTTTTTGGCCATTTTTTCCCCCACTTTTCACTTCTTTTGCCACTTTTGGGCCAGATTTTGCAACAAAGTGACTATTTTCCAATGTTAATCCAAACTTTCTTGCCATTTTTATTGACTTTAGTCATTCTTTTCCACTTTTCACTGTTTTTTGTAATTTCTTTTTCTTTTTAATTCTTACTTCTTTCTGTTTTTTTCAGTTTCCACCAAAGTTATTCCAATTTAGATGCCAATTTTTTGTTGTTTTTGCCCCTTTTCTAAACAATTTTCACTCTTTTTTGCCACTTTTGTGCCACATTTTGCAACTTATTGACTACTTTCAAGTGTTAGTTCCAACTTTCATACCATTTTTGTTGACTTTGGTCACATTTTCTTATCTTCAATACCAATGTTTCTCTCATTTTTGACACTTTTCACTTCTTTTTGCCACTTTTGGGCCAGATTCTGCAACAAATTGACTATTTTCCAATGTTAATCCAAACTTTTTTGCCATTTTTATTGACTTTAGTCATTCTTTTCCACTTTTCACTGTTTTTTTGTAATTTTCTTTTTGTACAATTCTTACTTCTTTCTGGGGTTTTTTTTACAGTTCCTCCAAAATTTTCCAATTTAAATGCCAATTTTTTGTTGTTTTTGCTCTTTTCTGAATGATTTTCACTCTTTTTTTGCCACTTTTGCGGCACATTCTGCAACAAATTGATTATTTTCTCGTGTTATTTCCAACTTTTTTGCTATTTTGGTTGACTTAAGTCGTTTTTTCCCCACTTTTCACTGTTGTTCCTCTCTCTTTTTTTTTTACCATATTTGCTACTTTCTGATTTTTTAAGCTTCCTCCAAAATTTTACAATTTAAAAGCAAATTTTTGTTGACTTTTTGACAATTTCTACCCCCCAACCTAACTTTAATTGCAACCCTTCACTGTTTTTGCCTCTTTTCTTTTCAGATTGTTTCTCTTGCAAATGTAGTTTTCAACAGTTTGTCTCTTCAGTTGAGCAGAGTTGAGTGAAACTTGTGTGGAGGAAAAAAACAAAAACTGCAAAACTATTCATTCTGACAAATTTCTTGAGTCCTGTTTTCTATGTCAGGTCTTATAATTCAGTGTTTTACTTCGCTTCCTCAGAGCTTCAGTAACAACTGTTCTCATGTTGACGAACATTTGCATGATTCAATTAAACCTCACACAGAGAAGAAAGAGTCAGCAGATCCCTGTGTCATCATTTAATCCACTAATAGTGTGTTTTTTTCAATGTACTTTTGATTGTGAAAGAGGAAGACACAAATACAAAGGAAGAATTTTGACGTCTCCTTCCTTAACTTGAGTCAGTGACTTTTGATTTGATGACTAACAGGAAATGACTGAATGGACGTCAACTTTGTCCTGTTATAGTGAACACAGTGTGATTTATAATATGTAGAGGCCTGTCCAGGCGTTATTGCCACAGCTTTGGAGCTGCTTACAGGTTGAGAAATCTTGCAGAGTCATCTGACCTGGTTTATATTTCACAAATCAGGAATGATTAGGATCTGAGTGACAGGTTTGAGAACTGTTTTGGTGGAGGAATTCTTCACAAATATCAACAATACAGGTAAAACAGAAGCACACATGTAAATATGATTATTACAACTATCATTATAAGTGGATTACTCTGTTTTGGGTTCAGTTTTATATACACAAAAACACCAGAAATGGCCTGATGTCTGACATGTTGAGTTGACCGAGGAGCTCAGCTGATTCCGGGCGAACTGTCAACAACAAACCCCGCACACATGAGCCCATTATCGGACACATGACAGACAACTCAGCCCCTCACCATAACCTAATTAATGATAGCTATTTTGTTTTAAAGCAACTAAAAAATACCTTAAAGGTCACATTTATCCCAAATCTGAATGCAAATCTCTGACATTAAAGAGTTAACAGTGAAAAACACGCTGCGCCAAACCCCGTTTAAAACCTCATTAATTACTTATTTCTGCATTTTTCATCAGATTTGTGTATCGTATCCCAATTTTGTATGAACATATGTGTAAAAGTGTATTACACCTTCAATTCGGCTGGTATAAAATTCATAAAAAAGCAATAATTTGTTTTACATCTTTGAATTTTCTATCCTGGACAAACTAGCGCAAATGCCTCACATAGTGTCCCCAAAAGCTCTTATTTTGCCTAATTACTAACATCTACAAAGTTTCTGATTAAAGCAATGTAAGCCGAATTTACTGGCACATTATAACGAATTCAAAAAGTGTCAAACATTTGTATAAAATAGCTTGTATTGTTGTCAGCATGCAGGAATGAGTAAATCACATATTTTGCAGATGGGGTTCTCTGTTATGTATATATATATAATGGATGGTTCCAGCTGCTGCTGTATGTGCACAGTTTCAGCAGCTCCCAGACCTTTTATATAGTCGATGTCAATGCCAGAGACTGAATCCTTTGATATCAGCAGTTTTGTGAATGCAGACGAGCTTCCTGGAAATTGCTTAATCGGTGCCAGGATGTGAGTTACAGTGCGCAACTGGCATGAAGCTACTGTGATTAAATAACGAGATACATCATATTTGGAAAGAGTTATCAGGGTTTTAGTGTGATTTTATAGGGTTTTATAGAATATTCTGGTAGTTAAAGTGGGTCCATGTGTTAAAAATGACTGAAAATGACCCAAACCACAGTGTCAACATGCGTGTCCGATAATGGAACCAGTGACGCAGAAATTCTCTCTTTTCTCACTAAATCGAAACAAACCCGCAGTGATTCAATCAGGCAGCTTTCACTCAAACACTCAGGTTTATTTTACAGGTGAAGACTCAGGTTGTTAGAGCTCAGGTGACAGGTGAACCCAGCAAACACTCACCGTGTGGGACTGAAGGTTCTGGCTGGCTTCGATCACCGCGGTCAGAGGGACCGTGTCGTCCAGCAGCAGCCGCCCGGGGCTCGGCTTCTCCAGGTAGGACATCCCGGAGGGTGGAGGGCGGAGCTCCGGTCAGAGGAGCCGTCTGTCAGTCACTGAAACACCGGGGAAAGAGCTCCGAAGCTCCCGCATCAACGACCATCAACAAACATCAACAACCGGAGAAGAAGGAGAGAAGAAACTTAGCTTAGCTCCGTCTGACGTCACCACGCTGCTGGGGCTCTGTGATTGGAGGATGGAGAAAAACGGGGCGGGACGTCACCGCCCCCTGCTGGTCCGGGGAGGAATAGATGGTAATAAATAATAATAAAATAAAATAAAATAAAATAAAATAAAATAGTCTATGAAAGCCTGTTTAAAAATGAAAAACTTGCTTCACTTATATTTTTTTTTCATTTTAAGTAAAAAAATATATAAAATCCTTCGAAATAGAGAGATATGAAGTTCAAAAAGAAATCAAAATTTTGAGATAAAATGTTGATATTTGGTAATAAACAGCCTAAATTTTGGGATAAGAAGTCTCACTCACCTTTGTAAGTTGGCTTTTAATCTGTGATTGCACTGTTGTTTTATTGTCTGAATTGTTTTAATTGATGTATGTATTTATGTATTGCTTTTAAATTGTTAAGTGTCTTTGAGTTTTGAAAAGCGCTATACAAATAAAATTTATTATTATTATTATTATTATTATTAAGTCAAAATTTGGAGATAAACAGCTATAATTTCAGGATAAAAAGTTAAAATTGTAAGATGAAGGGTCAAAAAATTGACTTGAAACATTTTGAGATTAAAGTCTAAATTTCGAGAAAAAATGTTAAAATTTTGAGTGGAAAAAGTCTGTTTCATAAAAAAAATCTAAATTTTGAGATTTTGAGTCAAGATTTTGTGATGAAAAGTAAATATTTTGAAATGAAAAGTCAAAATTTTGAGATAAAAAATAATATTGTGAGATAAAAAGTTTATATTTTGAGATGAAAAGTCACTATTACGAGAGAAACGGTCAATATTTTGACACTAAGAGTCAAAAAGTGGAGATAAACAGCTATAATTTCAGGATAAAAAGTTAGAATTCTAAGATGAAGGGTCAAAAAATTGACTTGAAACATTAAAATTTTGAGATTAAAGTCTAAATTTTGAGATAAAATGTAAAAATTTTGAGTGGAAAAAGTCTGTTTCATAAATAAAATCTAAATTTTGAGATTTTGAGTCAAGATTTTGTGATGAAAAGTAAATACTTTGTAATGAAAAGTCAAAATTTTGAGATAAAAAATGATATTGTGAGATAAAAAGTTTATATTTTGAGATGAAACGGTCAATATTTTGACACTAAGAGTCAAAAAGTTTGGGTCAATTTAGTCAAAGATCAGAGATAAAAAAATAGGTGATTGGTATAAATGACTCATTCAGAATTTTTATTTCACGTTTTTATTCCACACACAGAATTCTTCAAATCAAAGAACAGAGGAGATCTTCTTTAAAACAACACATCAAGTAACTGATGAAAAAAGCTTCTTGAGTTCAAGTTTTTGATCAATAAACAAAAACAGTCTGATAGAGAAGATTTTTATCGTGAAGGAAAACAAATTAATCTTTTATTTCATGGCGACATTTGGCCGAGTTTTTACAGTTTTTATTTCAGTTTCTGTTCTTCTTCTTCCTGTTTTCAGTTTTTCCGCTGCTGATCCTCGGGCATCATCACCATCACTTCGCCCTCCATCACCACTTTGTCCTTCACTGAACACGTCACGGCGATGAAAGCGAACGACATCTTGATCTTTCTGACCTCCGCCTCCGCCAGCACCTCCTCCCCCACGTAGAGCGGCGCCGGGAAGCGGATCTCCTGGTAGAGGAAGACGCAGCCGCGCCCGGGCATCTTGGTGCCGAGCACGGCGGAGATCAGCCCGTTGATGAGGACGCCGTGGACGATGGGCGTCTCGAAGGAGGTGGTGCGGGCGTAGACGGGGTCCAGGTGGAGCGGGTTGGTGTCACCCGTCAGCTCGGCGAAGAGCTCCACGTCACGGGAGGAGAACGCTTTGGTGAGGGAGGCTCGCTGGCCGATGTGGAGGCGGCGGCAGGAGAAAGGAGGAGGAGGAGCGGTGACGGCGGAGAGGAGGAGACGCTGTTTGGTGAAGAGACGACTCCACCTGAAACTCATCCTGGAGGTTTTTCTCCGTCAGTCCAGCTCCAGCTCTCGACTGTTTCCTGACAGCGACAGCAGGTACGGAGACACCTAGAGACGAAACCAGAGACAGAAAAACGTCAGAAACTTCAACAGAAGTTTTCACACGGACACAGATTCTCAGAAAAACCTGAACCAGGTTTAAACCAAAGTCTGAGAGCAAAGAAGTTTATTTACGGCTGCTGAAAATAAACAATTAATGATAAAATGGCTCTGGCAACTTTTCCCCCCAAACATATGAAAGTAAAATTATGAGATAAAAACACAAAATGAGATTTTAAAAAAAGGTCAAGATGACAACCTCTTAATCCCAAATTTTCGCATCAAAATTACAACTTATCTCAGAATTTTGACTTTTTATCACAAAATTTTTACTTTCCATCTTCGAAGTCCACCTTTATATCTTAAAACTTTGTCTTTTACTGTCAAAATTACAACTCTTTATCTCAAATTCTCAACTTTTTGTCCCTCAAAATTTTGACTTTTTATCTCAGCTTTACAACTTTTAATCTAAAAATGTAAACTTTAATCTCAAATTACAGTTTTTCATCTAAACATTTAACTTGTTGCCTTAGAATTTGTCTTTTTATCTCAAATAACAGCTTTTTAATCTTAAATTTCCACATTTTATCTCAGAATTTTATTTTTTTTAAATCAAAACTGCAACTTTTTATCTCAAATTACAGCTTCTTAACCAAAAGTTTCATCTTTTTACCTCAGAATTTTGACTTTTCATTCCAGAATTACAACTTTTGCTTCCAACACTTTCTTTTTTTTTCAAAATTACAACTTTTTTTCTTAGAACTTTGACTTTTTATCTAAAATTTTTCACTTTTTTAATCTCAGAATTTCACCCTTTTATAACAAAACATTGTCTTTTTTTTCTCTAAAGTACGACTTTTGATCTAAAATATTTGACTTTGTCTCTTGAAATTTCCACTTTTCACCTCAGAGTTTTGACTTTGTATCTCAAAACTTTGCGTTTTTTCTCAAAATTACAACTTTTTATCTCAAATCACAACTTATGATCTGAAAAATGTGCCTTTGTTTCTCAAAATTTCTACTTAAAATCTCAGAATTTCTGCTTTTGATTTCAAATTTCTCAACAAAGCCAAGTTGCCGTTCTTACTTTTTTAACTAGCAGAAACGGGCTTCCGTAAGAAGGCGTTACTCTGTTCCTCACACAAAAGTAAACAACGTAAAAAAATACAGTTTGTGACTGTAGTGACCTGCAGGACTCTGAAGGCACAGCTCTGGTTCCTGTAGGAGCCCAACAGAGTCAGGGAGCTCCACAGTCGCACTAATCCCCTAAAAACACACAAAATAACACATTTCAGAAAACCACAGAGTCTCAGAGGATTGAAAGTTTCTTGCTGCAGTTTTTACCTGCTTGGAACTCGAAGGAGAGAGATGAGTGTGTCCTCATCGTATTTTAACAGGTCAAAGTTCAAAGCTGCTCCAACCTGAGAACAGAGAAAAACAAAACCTCACTCACAGAAATTAGTGTTGGTCTAAAGCTGGTTGGAAAAAAAGTGTTTCAGCTGCGTTTATCCTGATATAATAAAAACATGACATTTTCTGAAACTAGAGACTAGGGCTGAACGATTTATCGTTTTCTGATCGAAATCGCAATTTCAGACATCCTGATCATGTGATCGTTAAAGCTGTGGTTTTTTTCCTGCTCCTGACTGACCCAGGATCTGTTATATCAGCTGTTTCACACACACCTGTCTTTGAGTGTGAGACTGTTGGAAAAATACTTTTTTCCTTGGGATTGTTGTTGATTTTATTTTATTCAACTTGACACATTTAAGAATATTTTGCGCTACATCATTTTTAAAAGCTAAGAGTCAAATGGCCCTTTTCTACTATACAACTCCAGCTCTACTCTCCTCGTCTCTACTGGGTTTGGTTCTTTTCCTCTAGCTCGACTACAGACTCACGGTGGGCGTGGATCTTATAACACAGCTGCGCTAAAGTGCTGCACAGAAGTGCGTGCATGTTCATCTATAACGCCACACAAACATAATTGTGTACTAACATATGTGCCACCGTGGTCTTTAAAGGAAAAAACAAAGCTTTAAAAAGATTTCATTAAAGTAATACAGCGGCTCAATGTCGGGCGTCATGACAACGGAGGTAAACAACAGCCTTGTGCTGCTGCACGCGGAGGAAAACAAAGGAGCTGCTTCCTGACATCAACTCTTCCCTGGATCCAGTGAGATCACTTTAATTTTTGATTTTTGGGCCTGGTATAGCAGAGATTTGTTGTTGATCAATCATTCTTCTTTGAACTATTTTTCCTTTTTGGTTCCCTGTGGATTAATGGACTGATTGGTGCTTAAAGACTCTCGTGGCAGACAGATCGCTCCTGCACCGACCAACTTTGATTTAATTTAAAAGACTCTTTAAAGCCAACTATCTTTGCTGTTAACTTCTTTTTGGTTTAAAAAGGACTTTTAACTTATTTAGGAATCATGAAGGAGCATTTTAGGGCTGTATTTTGTCTTCATTCAGTCTGGTTCTGTGCCGTCAGGTTTAAATGTCATTAAAAACCTGTCGCTGACTTATTCCTTTGCCTCTTGTAAGTGATTTGTTCAGAGTCAGAAGCTGCAGAGACGACATTCTCTGACCAATGAGTGACCGGCAGTCCGTCCACGTCACCTTTTAGTATCAGCTTTACTCTCTTAGAACCAGGGTAGAGTAGGTACTAAAAACTGGCGTCTGACGCGTAGTACCGCGCTAATGGAAACGCAACACAAACTGAGTAGAGGTGAGTAGAGTAGGGTCAGTGGAAAAGGGCCAAAAGATTGCTCTTTCTGTTCCTCAGTTTTTAAAACTAAAAATACAATTTAAAAAGTCCAGTTCAGAAAAAGCAGGAATGGCTGTTAGGTTTTGAGAAGAGTCAAAATTTGACAACTCATCAAAAAATCTTCTTTTTATCATTATTATTTTTTGCCTCTGTTTTTATTTCTCATAATTTCGACTTAAATCTTAGAATTTTGAATTTCTTTATCAAAATTCCAGCTTTTTATTTCAAAAACTGCCTTTATTTTAAAATGTAGACTTTTTATCTTAGACTTTTGTCGTCTTAAAATTTTGACCTTAAATGAGAAAGTTTGGACTTTTTCTATTTAATGTTTAACTGATTTTTTAAACTTAAGAAGTTTCATCTCAAGATCTTGACTTGTTGTCTCAGGATTTTGTCTTTATTTCTCAAAATTTTACTTCTTATATTATATTATTGACCTTTCATTTAAAAGTTTGAAACAATTCTTACCTTCAGTTTTCATTTTCATCCTTGCATTAGAGTAAAAGCTTTCGATATTTCAATGGTTTGATGTAATTTTCCGTCAAGTTTGTAAATGTTACCGTACATTATGAAAACTTCACAAAAGTTTGATTTGAAGAAAATCGTGAATCAAATTGAAATCGTTGTATCTGCCAGAAAAATCGCAATTAGATCTTTTTCTAAAATCGTTCAGCCCTAACAGAGACTTTAATCTCTCAAATGATTCTTCAGTTGTCAACTCTGAAACATTGAGGGGCTGTAAGAGGTCAAAGGTCAACCTCACCTCTCCAAAAAGATTCCTCAGCCCCGTGATCATGAACTGCTTCAGCTCCACTGCGCTCGGTTTGGTGGATTCATCTTCCAGCACGCTGCGCACATTAAAAAAACAACACGTCTGATTAAAGTCACGCTTCATGAACGCACGTTTGTTTTACAGGTATAAACGTTAAAGCACGACTGAAAAAAGTGAAGATATAAACACGTCAGAGCGACTCACAGACAGACTTTTAAGTAGTGGAACTGTGCAGCGTTTTTCAGCACGACCCGTCGGAAAAGAGAAGCGTCGTCCTTCTCGTCCTCACGTCTCATTATTTTAAAACACCAGAGACTCAAACTCCAACAGGTGAACAGGTCGATCAGCTGACCTCACACTGGAACAACAGAACAAAACAACATATTTCTAATCTCTACTCTCTAAATGTGGCTCATAGATAAAGGTTAAAAAAATTAAGTTTCATGTGTTAAATGAGGTTAATTCCACCAGGATTGAGATTTTTTTAACTCTTCTATTCACTTCAGATTTATTCTGCACTGTCTGTTCTGACTAGTTATAAAGTACAAGGTGAAAAGTTTGTCAATTTTTTTTGTTCCTCCTTTTTAGTTACAATGTTTCCAACATATTCACGTATGTTAAACAATTCTTTTAATAGTTTATGGGTCAATGACACAAAGAGGGTCTAAAAACGTATTTTTAAAAAGTTCTTTGATAATGGATAAAAACATATTTCTGAGTGAAGAATTATGTTTTCTAACAGATTTCAGTAGTTGACCAACATTTCAAAGTTTTTAGGTTCATTTTTTTTTAGTATTTTTAATTTGAGCTTCCAAAAATGTCAGGTGGAGCAACCAAATATATGAAAATATATTTATATGTTCCTGTTATTTAAGACCAAGTTTGGGTTTTATA
This sequence comes from Thalassoma bifasciatum, assembly GCA_008086565.1. Taxonomy (NCBI): domain Eukaryota; kingdom Metazoa; phylum Chordata; class Actinopteri; order Labriformes; family Labridae; genus Thalassoma; species Thalassoma bifasciatum. The sequence goes on along the minus strand of RPOG01003650.1, from coordinate 8,176 downwards.
CCTTTTAGGTCTTAATTTTCCCAAAAAGCAAGAAGGAATAAAAAATTCACACCAGATATATAGATATTATAGCTGTTATCACGAGAAAATGATCTTTTTTATATTGAGATAACAAGATAGTAAGTCTTTATCACAAGATAAAAGTGCATTAAAAAAGAAAGATCAGAGAAAATCAGTTTTTGTCTTCCGTAGAAACAGATGTGAGGCTGTTAGAGGCTGGAGGTGAGAAAACAACAATAGATAATATTTTTTAATGATTTTCAGGACAGCTTAAACTAAAAACATAAATGTTGAAGTCCTGAAATCTTGGTCATTCAGGTGTTTTTGCTGAAAGTAACTAAATGAGGTTAAATCAGGTAACAGATGCTGAGGATTGTAACGCATGTGGGTCAATGACAAAAAGAGGGTCTAAAAACGTATAAAAGTTCTTTGAAAATGGATAAAAACATATTTCTGAGTGAAGAATTATGTTTTCTAACAGATTTCAGTAGTTGACCAACATTTCAAAGTTTTTAGGTTCATTATTTTTTAGTATTTTAAATTTGAGCACCCAAAAATGTCAGGTGGAGCAACCAAATATATGAAAATATATTTATATGTTCCTGTTATTTTTTCTGTGTGAAATTATTGGCAAGTATCTCTCAAGTGTCTGTAGTGACTCATACATTTTCATTTTGTGTGTTTCATTTCTTTTATTTGTGAATAAGATAAATAATTTGATGTTAAAATAACATTTCACATTATTACATTGGTTGTTCAACCTGACATGGAAATTGTTCCAGTCACCAATGAAGTGAAAAAACCTTTTTTATCAGTATTTCAGAGAAATCTACAAACTTTTCCACTTGGTCACAAATGTCATTTGGGCTCCTCTGGCTGATGCAGTTTCCTGTTTCCTGTTTTATTCTCTTCACTTTAAAATAAAAGTCTAATGTTACGGTTGCACCACCTGACATTTTGGGGGTTTGAGGAACCAAAACATAAAAAAAACATGTTATATTTTAATAGTTTAAAGATGTGTTCAAATAACACAGGTTTCATAGAATAAAGAAATACATGTGATGAAATACTCAATTCATGATGGAAGGAAATATTGCACTCGGACACAAAAAAAGGGACGTCACGTCATTGACCCATATGTATGAAAGACCTCATTTACATGAAAATATGCTTCTTTTTTTAGTAGAAAAAGCAGAAATTTTATTTATATTTTTTCCCACTAAAGGTTATTATCAGGCATTGATGTGTTTATATTTAATCACAGACAGGTTTATGTCAATGTATAGGCAGAATATTGAAATCATTTAAATTTTTTTAATAGCAGCAAGACGCTATATATATATATATATATATTATTATTTTTTGTTATAAATTACATAGTCACAACTAATTTTACGTGCAAATAGCATGGCATGGAACCATTAAAATAATTTAGAAAATAATATTGAGTAAATAAACAGAAAGTGCTTAAGTCAAAATTAAGCAGAAAATAGTGTGGTGTATTTTTTTATAATTTAAAGTTAATTCCCCATCATGATGAGAAGGTTACAGCAGGACTGAAACTAATAAATAAAGTAATAAGTTATTTTAATTTTCTGAACTCAAGTGACCAAACATGTCTAAAACATTGATAACTAATAAAATCATTGATTTGAACAGCAATCATATTTAACCTTTTGAAAAGCAGGTGTAGTTTTATATCCTGACTTTATTTACAGTCTGTTAAATTCATGGTTTGAATAATAATAATAAAGGTTAAATGTCAAAGCTGCAGCTGGAGCTAAAGGAGCTAACAGGAGGTCAAACAGGAGATAAAACAGTTAAATATGCTTCACACACACACGATAACAGTTCAGAGACAGATAAATATCATTAACTGTTCATAAGTTACGGTTTAATTACACTAAATCTCCTCCTAAAGTGATAATTTCAGTATTAGACTCACTTCAGCTTCAGCATGAGGGTTTTGATCCACGCAAACTCATCTGCGCATGCGCAGTGAACAGCAGGAGAGTGAAACAGTAAGATGGATCACTCTGTCTCAAAAACAGAATACTCTTTCATTTTTCACTTTTTTTAATTGTTTTAATCTTCTGAGTAACTTTTCTTGACGAGTTAACGAGATGGTACATTCTATCACCAATAAACCCTCCATACTTACTGCAGATCCTTAAAATATTGGAACAATAAATGAGTTTAAAATGTGAAAATGTATCTGAGAAAATTAAAACATTTGGTACAAAGGATTGAGAAAATGTTGTTATAGACTGAAACACAAAGATACAGGACTTAAAAACACTGGGCTCGTACATTGAAGCCAATTTCCACCAGTTATGAAAAATAAAATTGAAAACTGATCTTTTTTTTTTTTTTTTAGCCATCATTAAGTCAAAAAATTTGAGATATAAAGTTAAAACTATGAGACAAAAGGACAAAATTTTGAGATAACTTAGATGACAGTACTGTGAATAAATAAAATGAATAAAAATGTACAATGTCTGCTTTTCTGTACTCAAAAAAGAGGTATACTTTCATGAACAATACTGTGAATAAACATATAGATATTGATGCAACAGCAGAATGTACATGCTTTTATTATTTATTGTTTTATTTAACTACCACTATGTAGCCTTGTTAAACTACCTCATTTAATACCTGCATCCAGCACCACTCACCACTGCACTATTATCTTTATCTTATCATTTTTTAGCCTGTAAATATTAGTCTTGTCTATTTGCTATTCTTTTATGTTTATAGTTGTCGATAACATTCTAGATGCAATTTATTTGGATGTAATTATTATTATTTTCCCTTCTTATGCCGTACTATTACCTGTACAAAACAGCACAGTATACCAAGACAAATTTCTTGTATGTTCAAACAAACCTGGCGATTAAAGTTGATTCTGATTCTGGTTCTGATGACTTGATATGGGCATGAAAAAAATCCCAATGACTCAATTTTTAAAATTTGTATTTATTTACTAAAATTCAGCCTTGAGAAAACATTTTTTCATTTAATGTGAAATAAAAAAAGTTGAATCACTAAAGAAACACCACAAAGGGAAGATAACTTTTAGCTTTTACTGCTGAGTGGTTCATCTTAAATGCACTATCTGCTCTTTGTTGTTTTACATTAATATGTCGTGTTGTGGCGCCCCCTGATGGTCTGGTGCTACACTACCATTAAAAAACCCACAACACTCAATTTAACACTGTTGACCTTTTTCTTTCTTTTCTTTTAAAGTGAGATTTATTTCATCAGCAGTCCTGAAATGCAGACTCTTTATTCTGGTGCTGGCATCACAGAATCACTTCACACATTTTAAACAAACACTTTTCATTGTTCTTTTATTTTTGGGAATGAGTCCCATCATTATTGGTAAATAGTGCAAGTATTTATATATATTTTTCTAAATTACTAATTTGTAATAACTATCTAAAGTCTTTATTATTATAGTAGCAAAGATAATACTAGTGGTAGTAAAAAAAAAAAAAAAAAAAAAAAAAAAAAAAAAAAAAAAAAAAAAAAAAAAATAATAATAATAATAATAATAATAATAATAATAATAATAGTGACTATTATTGCTGTTGTTGTTGTTATTATAATTACTATTATTATGGTGATTATTATGATTATTATTATCATTAAAATTATTATATCTATAGCTAATTTTTTTGCTTTTTAAAAAAAATCTTATTTGCTTTTTCTTTTTCTTTTTATTCTACTTTATTCTGTTTTGTTAATTTATTTTATTGTTGCATCTTTTGCACTTGGAATGTTTGTGAGCTGTTGTGACATGGAAATTTCCTCCATGGGGGAATCAATGAAGATTATTCTATTCTATTCTAAACCTAAAAGTGATTTTTAGGTGTTGAATATTTTGTCAAATCAATAAGAAACGTTTGACTCACAAACACAAACAGCATAAACATTAAATAGGACATCACAAGTTGGTTTTGTAGAAAAACAATGTGCAAAATCCCAATATAGAATGGTTTTATTGTTGTTCTTGTTTCCTCCCAAAACCTGCAAAAAATGTTTTACAGTATTTGAAGAGGATGTCAATTCACCACGTCTGAATTAATATTAAAGCAACGGAGCGAGCTACAGAACCACGGAATCATGAAACAATACTATTAAACATATATAATTCAGTTGTAGATTGTTCATCATAATGTCCAAAATGCAAATACCACGGTAAAAAGTGGAAAACATGTTTCCGCCCGGTTTCGAACCGGGGACCTTTCGCGTGTTAGGCGAACGTGATAACCACTACACTACGGAAACTGACGCAGGACGTAATGACGTCACACGTATTTATTCACGTACCATGACCTAACACGTTACATTCAACACGAATTTTCTGAATCAAGAGGAGCCTAAAAAGTTATTGCAATGATAGCTGTTCCGAAATTTTAACGTTTTGGAAAGATTAAATCCAGTTTTGGGATTAAAAACAGCAACTTTTTCATCGAAAAGGGAGAACAGCGCCACCAAAATCCCACAAGTGGCCAAAAATATATGACATCCGTAGTGATAAGAAGAACTACCATAGAGAATGAATGGGAAAAGTTAAGAGAGTTCAGTTTACTTTTAGAGATGGAGAATCGATTCTCCGAGGAATAATTTCATTAACCCACCTTAAAGTGAGTTATAAAGAGGTCCCACTTATTTAGAAAGTGTTTCCTTATAACGACAAATTAAAATCAGGAGAAAATTGTTGCACCTTAATATGGTAATATGGCCCTAAAAATGACATGGTTATAAATAGATAAATCAATAATGCAGAAAAAATGTATACATAACTCAATAAATACTTGAATAACTTAATATATTTAGAAAAAAATCTACAAATTAATAAACATAATGAAATGCAAACATTCTATGCTATAATTACCATTTTTATATGAATTTATCATTTCCTTGATTATGCATGCATTCTTAATTATACTTATTCATTCAATTTTTATATACGTATTTATGCAACTTCCACTTATATTCTGTGTAAAGTTTGTCAGAACAGCTGTCTCAAACCTCGTGTTCCCTTGCATGTACTCATGCATGAACTGTTACCTGTCTAAACTCACCTGTACCGTCCCTCTTCATGCCTGACTATGAAAACATTATTTTAATGACCACTGTAAAGGTCAAAATATGATTTAAACTGAACTTACCTGTCAGTGTTTGTGCATGTTTGGTGTAACAAACACAGCTGATAGAACAAAATGAAGCTGCTGCTGACTTTCTTGCTTTCTCGGAGTTTAACTCTTTGTTAATTCTTGTCTTCTCAATGTGCTTAATATTACTTTTTGAGCCAAAATATATTTTCACTCGGTAATGAGGAAATGGATAAATAGATGTGGTAATAAAAACACAAGATAAAGGCATTTAATTATTTATTTATTACTTTCCACGTTTGTGTGATGTCTGCTCAGTTGTAATGATATCACCAGAGTGTATGTGCGTGTTAGAGTGTGTATGTGCATGTATGCGTGTCTGTCTTGTTGTCCTCAGAGCGTATGAGTGCATGTGTGTTACTGTAATCTCCAATTGGCCCAGCTACTTCAGCAGTATGATCCCTGCAAACTCTGCCAGTCTCAGTGTATATGGTGTTCAATAACTGTATTGACGAGGGAGATGATGTGACACAATTCATTGATTTTAATAGAAATACAAGCTGTCACCAGTATACTCCTGAGCAATTAAGATGCTTTAAAGATAAAAACAAATATTCACTCCTGCATTTGAACATTAGGAGCTTAAGTAAACATCATGATGACCTGGTTACTCTGCTCACTGACACAGGTTGCAACTTTGATGTGATTGGCTGTAGTGAAACATGGCTTCATGATGGGGTATATACAGATATCCTAAACCTTGACGGCTACAAGCTGTTCACCAAGAACAGGTCTGGTAGATCTGGTGGTGTATGCCTGTATGTTTCCACCACAAATGAAGTGAGTGTTTGTGATGACACTGTCATCGAAGATAATCACACTGACTCTCTTTTTGTTGAGATCAGTGTCAAGAACGGTAAACACCTGATAGTTGTAGTGATATATCAACCCCCAGACACTGATCTAGGAGTCTTTATGACCAAATTAAAGGAGATTTTGTTCTTCATAGAAAACCGTCTGTATTTGTGTTGTTATTTTACTTGTGTGCTCCTGCTTTATTTGTGGGAAAACGGGCCCCTGTTACAAGCTTTAAATAGCTTCTTTGGGGTCACCCTTTCCAAACATCCACTGTGAAATCTATTGTACATATGTTTATGTATATGTATGCATGTATGTGTATCAGTGTTAGCCAAGGTTGTTGTGTGTGAATAAACTAAACTAAACTAAACTTTATTAATGGAGTTTTTTTAATTATCAGTATTCACACATTTGTGTCCGCATTAGCTTATCTACTTATCTTTTTATTTATTTTAAATAATGTCATTTTTTTGTCCACCATACAAACTGTGTAAAACGATCAAACAAACAAAAAAAAAAAAAATCATAAAGTTGTTTCCGCCCGGTTTCGAACCGGGGACCTTTCGCGCGGGCACCGCAAATAGTTAAGCTTAACTTCCTTAACTTTTCCCATTCATTCTCTATGGTAGTTCTTATCACTACGGATGTAATATATTTTTGGCCACTAGTGAGATTTTGGGGGCGCTGTTTTCCCGCTTTGGTAGAGTTAAGGAAACTCCCCCGTACCTTAAGGGTTTGATTGACAGGCGGCCCATCACTGGCAGAGACACAGCAGGACATCAACTGCAGAGCAAACAGCCACGACTGTGAACCTTTTACACTTCGACGTTAAAGTTCAACTTATCGAACGTAAGTGTCGCCGACTTGTGAAACTTTTTTCATTGATCTCAGGTGATGTTAAGACCCGCGTTTGGTAATATTTTATGAAGTAGTTTTGGCTGGTACGAATGCGGGTTGTGGCTGTAAACTTCGGTAGTGTTACAGTAGCATTTACATTATGACAGCTTCGATGCTAAATAGACGCTGTTTTATCCCTAAGAGTGGCGGGAATAATTTTAAATGTTTAATTTTTATAAGCTTTGCCCCCACTGACTGTAAAATGTAACCTTATTTGACATATACACCGTGTTTTGTCCACGAATACATCGAGTGTGAAGCCTTTTAGCAATGTCATCCTGAACGTTTAGCTCCAGTTGTATTTCAGGAGGCCCCAATTGGTTTTTGAATGGTTATTTATTAATGAAAGACTAAAACTGTGTGCAAGGTGAGGTTGAATTACCATTAAATATACAATTTAAACTATTTTTAAATGATATCCCACTTTTTGACATCTCTTTTATTTCTTCCTTACTTCTCCATTATGCACTCTCTTTTTTTCTTTTCAATGTGCATTTTAATTTGTGTGAAGCACTTTGTAACGTTGGTTTGAAAAGTGCTATGCATTTTAATCGTTACTACTTCATATTAATTGTGGGNTGGATCCCTGTCAGAGGCACGTCTCAGCAGGAAGGTTTTCATTTCCACCAGTGTCAGTGGGTGACAGGAAACCGGGTCTCCAGCGGGCTGTTCCAGGCTCAGGCCATGACCGGAGTTGTGCGCTGGAACTTCCAGAGGCTGGTGGATCTGAGACTGCCTGGTGTGGAGCTCCCCCATGTTTTTGACCCTCTGCTGATCATGCAGCTGAACACAGCTTCAGAGCAGGTGACAGGGAGGGCAAAATACCCTGCTCTACAGCCCAGCAACAGGGACACAGGAGAGAGATTCGGGCTGCGGTACGTGGAGCCAGGCTGCCGTCCTGTCATCCTGAACGTTGAGGAGACTGAGGAGCCTCGCAACGTTCTTGATGTGGAGACGCAGCAGCCTCCAAGCCGGGATGGAGGGCTTCATCTGTCTGTCGCTCGAACAGACTCTCAGGTAATCCAGATTCGTTAATCACTGTCAGTTACTGAGTAATGAGAATACTTCTCTCAAATTTACTTTGTGTAATACCTCTATTCAACAGCCCAGCAGCACTGTGCAGGAGGAGCCAGTCCGAGCTGTGCCTGTGTTGTCATCATCTGCAGCAGTGTCCCAGCCTCCTCTTTCACCCATGTCTGCTTCACTCAAGGGAGAAACTTCTGCCTTGATGGACACAGGTCATTTAAACTACCACACCACCATTCCTCACACAGACCTGATGGTTGAAATCAGCCTTAATC
>RPOG01003649.1:44391-58943 GCA_008086565.1 Thalassoma bifasciatum | reverse complement strand
GTGTGTGTGTGTGTGTGTGTGTGTGTGTGTGTGTGTGTGTGTGTGTGAGACATGTTTGAAGCTCTGCAGAGTTTAAGAAAACCAACTTTCCCAGTCCTGGATGTTCAGACTGAGCGTGTGCAGATTTTCAAACCTGTTCGATGTAAAAATCCTTGAATCCGTCTGGAAACAAAACAACTCTGTTCTAAAAATTTCACCCAAAAATATAAAAAACAGTGAAAAAAATCCACATTTCCTCAGGCCTATAGTTGTCTGTACACAGTTGTGCTCATAAGTTTATTAAATCTGGCAGAATCTTTGATTTCTTGGCCAAAAAATTGTGGCATTTGGTAAAACAAAGGGAACAAAAAATGGCAAAAAGTTGTGATAATACTTAAAAATGTTATAAAAAAGTAAAGAATTTTTAAGAAAAGTGGCAAAGAAAAAGATTAAAGTGAGTAAAATGGGCAGAAATCAGTCAGGAGGAGCAAAAACAAATGTCCTTGGTTGTTTCAGTCATTAATATCAATGTTCTCTTGAGGCTGTTTTCCAAAGTTCCTGTTTTTTTCATAACCTGAATTTTTATTGCTTATTTCAATGATTTTACATAACAAGCAGTTTTAACTTAAAAAGACAAATATTAACACATGAATAAAACAAAATGAAAGACACTTTTGGGAGTTCATCATCCAAAAGCAAATAGTCCATTTTATCCGAGTTATCTTCAGAATTATTATTATTATTATTATTATTATTATTATTATTATTAATAATAATAATAATAATAATAATAATAATAATAATAATACATTTTATTTATAAAGCGCTTTTCAAAACACTCAAAGACGCTGTACAGAAGATAAAAACATCAAATAAAACATCACAAAGTAAAAATTACAGTTTTAGAGCAGATAAAAGCCATTGAATACATTTAAAAGCAATCAGTTGTTGATATCCACATTTGAATTATTTGTCTTTTTTGTTCCCTGTTGTAACGTCGCTGTTTTTTTATCCAGAATAATCTCCACTTCTCTCTCTTGTCGTAGTTTTTGTTTCAGCTGTCGTCTCAGGTGATGCTTCAGTTTTTCCATTATGTAAATTTCTTCCACTGTCTCCATCCATTGATCTTGGGTTGGTGGATCTACTTTTCATTGTAATGCATTTTTTTTGCTGCTTCAACAATATTTTTTACCAAGTATCGTTCCTCTTTTCACAACTTTCCCTCAGTTGAGTTGAAATGACCCATATAATCAGAAAGAAAAGTCATTATGGGAATATTGTATCCTAATATTTCTAATAATATTCTATGAACAGCTCTCCGCTTCATTTTGTAATTATCTAATGCATTTTGTAATTAAGTTCTTGAACGAAATATGCAATAAATTTTGCTGCATTAGATCTTAGCATCTTAATCAGAAAAAAAAACACAATATCTTCAAAACGACATTGACTTAAAGCATACCAGCATGAATCATACATATAAATTAATTTAAAAAACTAACAGAATGATTCATTTGTGACATTTAAATCAAAGCCTAAGGTCAATGTTGTTCTGAAGGTATGATGTTTTGGGTTTTTTTCTAGTTATGACATCAATTTTGATGGTTTACTATATAGTGCACCAAATTCTAACATTTTCTTGATTAAAAAAATGTGCAACAGCTCCCCAAAAAAAACAAAATCTTTTGACAATCCCAAAATATATGTGTATAATTTACAACCATGGCTCCACAAGTTCTCTAGCACAGCAGACTTTTTTTAGTGTGTTTACTTTTTAATTTTGCCGTGATAAGAAAAAACAAATCAAATTTTTCTGTTAGAGCTCCCTCCATGTCCATGAATTGGTGGATTGTTTGATATTTTACACGTTATACCACTCATCATGTGAGATTTTTACATTCGCTGCTGCTTGAGTCAAGTTTTTACAATGCAGAAATAATTCTTATTTTTATCCCCTTATGTGATTTCATTATTAATGTGATTCACTTCCTTAGAGGAGTCTCTTAACTGTAAATACCTGAAGAATTCATGTTTGAATTTATCTTGTTTGTCTTTAAAACTTAACAGTTCCCCATCCTTCTCAGTTGTGCACCACGCTGTTGTTCCTGTGTTGAGCCATTGTTCAAATCGTTTGTCATAATTGGATGAACTTTACGTCTGTTCTTGTATTTAAATGCTGCATAAGCCTCAAGAAATCAGAGATAGAGTTAAATAAAGTTAGAACAAACGAACAAAGCTTCTGTCTTTGTTTCCTGCAGAGACACAGGAAAAAGGTTTAAAGGAAACGTTTGATAAATTAAAGACGTTCATCTGTAGATTATTGGTTAAAGAAGTGTGTGTTTGTGTGTGTGTGTGTGTGTGTTTGTGTGTGTGTGTGTGTGTTTGTGGACAGTAAAACAGAGCTGTTCTGCTCTCTCTCTCTCTCTCTCGTCCTCTCCAGATGGGGAGACATGAAATCTCTGAAACTTCAAACATAAAAATGAGCGATGGCCTCGTCGTCCAGCGCCAAGATACGTTTGTTTAAAACGCACCTCCTCCGAGAATCTGGCAGCGCCTTTCACACAGAAACATCTGGAAAACATGTTCTCCATTTGTTTCTTTTTTTTCTTCTTCTTGTTCTTCTTCAGCGTAAAAAAAAAAAAAAACATGAATCCACTAACACAGATTTTTACTGAGGAGGAACAAAACATGAAAACTCAAAACTAGAGTCACCAAACGCAAAATGCTGTTGTGTTTTTCTACAGATCATTGATATTTATAATAAATCAAAGCTGCACTGAGACATTATTCTGATTATTCACCAACCTGAACTCAAGATGTTGAGATGAGAACACGAAACTCTGACTGTGTTGATAATTTTTAAGCACATATTAAGTCAAATTTTGAGATAAAAAAGTCAAAATTATGAGATAAAAATTCAAAGTTCCTGGATAAGAAGTCAAATTTGGAGATAAATGTCAAAAACTATGAGACAAAAGTCCAAGTCCAAGAGATTAAAAAGGCAAATTTTGCGTTTAAATGACAAAAATCCATGATTAAATTCAAACTTTTGAGATAAAAAGCTAATATGAGAATTAAAAAGTCAAAACTTTTTGAAAGAGTTAAAAATCTGAGATAAAAAGTCAGAGTCATGGAATAAAAAAAAAGTTCAAATTTGGAGATAAAGAGTCAAGATTGTGGGATAAAAAGTCAGAAATTTGAGATAAAAAGTCAAAGTGATAAGATAAAATCTCAAATTTTGTGACAAAAAGCCAAATTAAAGGTCAAACTTATGAGGTTTTGGTGTCAAAATTATGAGATAAACTGTCAATATTTAAGATAAAGTATAAACATGAGATATTAAAGGCACAATTCTGAGATAAGAAGTCAAAAATCTGAAATAAAAAGTCTAATTTTGAGACCAAAATTCAAAGTTCCTGGATAAGAAGTCAAATTTGGAGATAAATGTCAATAACTATGAGAAAAAAGTCCAAGTTCTGAGATAAGAAAAGGCAAATTTTGCGTTTAAATGACAAAAATCCATGATTAAATTCAAAATTTTTGAGTGTAAAAGCTAAAATGAGAATTACAAAATAAAAACTTTTTGAAAGAGTTAAACATTTGAGATAAAAAGTCAGAGTCATGGAATGAACAAAAGTTCAAATTTGGAGATAAAGAGTCAAGATTATGGGATAAAAAGTCAGAAATTTGAGATAAAAAGTCAAAGCTATGGAAAGAAAAGTCAAAGTACTAAGATAAAATCTCAAATTTTGTGACAAAAAGCCAAATTAAAAGTCAAACTTATGAGGATTTGGTGTCAAAATTATGAGATAAACTGTCAATATTTAAGATAAAGTATAAACATGAGATATTAAAGGCACAATTCTGAGATAAGAAGTCAAAAATCTGAAATAAAAAGTCTAATTTTGAGACCAAAATTCAAAGTTCCTGGATAAGAAGCCACATTTGGAGATAAATGTCAAAAACTATGCGAAAAAAGTCAAAGTTCTGAGATAAAAAAAGGCAAATTTTGAGTTTAAATTACAAAAATCCATGATTAAATTCAAATTTTTTTAGATGAAAAGCTAAAATGAGAATTAAAAAGTCAAAACTTTTTGAGAGAGTCAAAAAATTTGAGATAAAAAGTCAAAGCCATGGAAAGAAAAGTCAAAGTACTAAGATAAAATCTAAAATTTTGAGACAAAAAGCCAAATCTAAAGTCAAACTTATGAGGATTTGGTGTCAAAGTTATGAGATAAACTGTCAACATTTAAGATAAAGTGTAAACATGAGATATAAAAGTCACAATTCTGAGACAAAAAGTCAAACATTTGGGATAAAAAGTCTAATTTTGAGACCAAAATTCAAAGTTCCTGGATAAGAAGCCAAATTTGGAGATAAATGTCAAAAACTATGCGAAAAAAGTCAAAGTTATGAGATTAAATAAAAGGCATATTTTGAGTTTAAATGACAAAAATCCATGATTGAACTCAAAATTTTTGAGACAAAAAGCTAAAATGAGAATTACAAAATAAAACTTTTTGAAAGAGTCAAACATTTGAGATAAAAAGCCAGGGCCATGGAAGAACAAAAGTTCAAATTTGGAGATAAAGAGTCAAGATTATGGGATAAAAAAAAGTCAGAAATTTGAGATAAAAAGTCAAAGCTATGGAAAGAAAAGTCTAAGTGATAAAATAAAATCTCAAATTTTGTGCCAAAAAGCCAAATTAAAAGTCAAACTTATGAGGTTTTGGTGTCAAAGTTATGAGATAAACTGTCAATATTTAAGATAAAGAATAAACATGAGATATTAAAGTCACAATTCTGAGATAAAAAGTCAGAAATCTGAAATAAAATGTCTAATTTTGAGACCAAATTCAAAGTTCCTGGATGAGAAGCCAAATTTGGAGATAAATGTCAAAAACTATGAGAAAAAGTCCAAGTTCTGAGATAAAACAAAGGCAAATTTTGCGTTTAAATGACAAAAATCCATGATTATATTCAAAATTTTTGAGTGTAAAAGTTAAAATGATAATTACAAAATGAAAACTTTTTGAGAGAGTCAAAAATTTGAGATAAAAAGTCAGAGTCATGGAATTAAAAGATAGTATTTTGAACTCAAAAGTCAAAGTGATAAGATAAAATCTCAAATTTGTGACAAAAAGCCAAATTAAAAGTCAAACTTATGAGGTTTTGGTGTCAAAGTTATGAGATTAGCTGTCAATATTTAAGATAAAGTATAAACATGAGATATTAAAGTCACAATTCTGAGATAAAAAGTCAAAAATTTGAGACAAATATTGAGAATCTGAAATGAAAAGTTGAAATTATGTAATTATTAGTCAAAATTATGAGGAAAAAAAAACAAAAATTTTTACCTTATTTGTGTTAAAAAAAAAAGAAAAAAGAAAAACCTCAACAAAGCCAGTTTTGCATTTTCATCAATATGAACTGACATAAATTGGCTATTTATTGATGTTAATGTTTTTATCTTAGAATATGTCTCTTCAGAAAAGGAGTGTTTTAAATGAATTTATGCGATGCTGGGCTCTAAGGGGTTAAAGATACACAGGGAGGAAGGACTACAAAATAAAACAGGAAACACTTAAAATAAAAAAAAGGAATGAAACACAAACTGTAGGAAAAGTGAGACATTAAACAAAAATCTGGTTTATGACCAATGAGAGAGAAGAAACTGCTGCTGGAATATTTTCATTTATTAACGCATAGCAGCCAGCTATCTGTGTTTGTGTGTGTGTGTGTGTGTGTGTGTGTGTGTGTGTGTGTGTGTGTGTGTGTGTGTGTCACTGGGAAGAAACCAGTATGAACCAGCTGAGCTGTTTTATCAGATCCAGATGGATCCAATCAGAGTCAGAAACTCCAGAGACCGAGGAGGCGAAGAGAAACATCTTCATCCTGTTAGAGCTTCTCCTCCTTCAACTCTTTTTTTCAGCTCGTTTTTCATTCCTCTATGTGACAAATCTTCTCCTTTATTTCCTTTTTTCATTCGTCTTTTTCTGTTTTTCCCTGCTCCTATTTCTCTGTCTTCATTTCTTTACTTTATAAAAAATTATTTTCTTCTACTGAGGATCTAAACCGGAAATTCAAGGAGGTTTTGGTGTCGTTTTCCGTGGCTGGCTCGCCAATTATAGCTGCATTTTGACCATAAGAACTTTCCCTATAAACTACCAGACTCCCAGCGATCAGCAGGACAAGTTAATCCAACTGTACAAAAATGAGGGAACAAACATTTCAGCAACAACTGACAGGAAAATTGTTCTGGATGCAAAGAAAAACAGGTGAAATACAGGACTCTCTGAAAGAATGTGGTCTGGCTGTTTCAAGATGTGTTACTCAACCAAAGAGACAAACTGTTAAAAACTACCCTTACAAAAGAAACTATACAAGTGGAGAAATGAGCCAAAAACAGCAAAGAGTAGGAATAAAACTTAGTTTAAGTTGGCAAAAATTGCTAAAAAGCAACAGAATTAGCAAGAAAATTGGGCCAAAACCTGGAAAACACTCGGACAGTAGCAAAAACGGGTCAAAAGTGGCAAAAAATAGGTGGACAGTGACCAAAATGGCCAAAAAGCAACAAAAAATGGCAAGAAAATTTGGGGAAAACGTGGAAAAAATTCAGAAAGTAGATAAAATGGTGAAAAAATGACAAAAAAAAACAGTGGAATGTGGTTAAAAAAAGGCTAAAGTCAACAAAAAAACAAGACAAAAGTTGGAAAATAGTCAGACGGTAACAACAAATGATCCACAAGTGGCAAAAAGAAGTGAAAAGCATCAAAAATGGGCCAAAGTCAACAAAAATGGCAAGAAAATGACGAAACAACCTGGAGAGACAAAAGGTTTCAAGATGCACAATAAGGAGGCACTTGAGGAAAAATGGGCAGAAGAAAGACATTTCTACACAAATGCCACAAAGTTTCCTGCTTACAATACGCCAAACAGCACAGAGACAAGCCTCAAAACTTCTGGAACAAAGTCATTTGGAGTGATGAGAGCAAAAGTGAACTTTTTGTCCACAACCATAAACATTGTTCCATTTGGAGAGGAGTCAACAAGGCCTATGATGAAAGGTCCACCATTCCTACTGTGAAACACGGAGGTGGATCACTGATGTTTTGGGGATGTGTGAGCTACAAAGGCTCAGGAAACTTGGTCCAAACTGATGAATGAAGGATGAATGCAGCATGTTATCAGAAAATACTGGAGGAAAATTTACACTCATCAGCCCAGAAGCTGCACATGAGACGTACTTGGACGTTCACACATGACAATGATCCAAAACACAAGGACAAGTTTTTAGATAAAGTTGAAATGTTGTAAAAAAGAGGGGGGAAAAAATTGTTTTTGAGATTAAAAAAACCCCCAAAACGTTGAGTAAAAGGACAAATTTTGACATAATAAAATCAAATTTTTAAGAAAAATTTCCCATTGGGATGATTAAGTAAAAATCTGAGATATAAAGTTGAATTGTGAATTTTTTAGTTCAAAATTAGGAAATAAAACAAGTCAAAATTCTGAGATAAAAGTCGGAATTTGCAAAAATGTTGAAGTTTTGGGATAAAAAGTCAAACTTTGAGAAAAGACCAATGAGATTAAGGACAAAAAATGACAAAGAGACAACATAATTTTGAGATGAAGTTAAAACTTTGAGCCAAAAAGTCGATATTTTAGAGAAGAAGTCTCATTCTTGAAATTAAAAAGGGAAAATTTTAGATGAAAAGACAACATTTGGGTCCTGCCATTGGCTACAGCAGAGTAAAGGGAAGGTTCTGGAGTGGCCATCTCTTAGGACGAGTCAAAGTTTTTAGATAAAAGTCAAAGTTTCAGGATTAAATTGTCAAAACTTTGCAAAAAAATCCAAATTTTAAGATAAGGGACAAAAGTTGAGAAAAAGGACATTTCAAAATCAAAATTTTGTGAAAAGTGAAAATTTGTAGATGAAATGTAGAAATTTGGGAGCAAAAGTCTGAATTTTGAGATAAAAGAAAAAAATGAAATGGTCAAAATTTTGAGATAAAAACACCAATTTTGAGTAAATAGTCAAAAATTTTAAGGTCAAAAGTTTAAATTTGGGATTTCATCAAAATTTGAGATGTAAATGTGGAAATATGAGATTGTAAGTTGGAATCATTGGATAAAATAAGCCTAAATTTTGAGATTAAAGTCAAACTTTTGCAAAGAAAAGTCCAATATTTGAGATTAAGGTCTAAAAAATTGAGGAAAATGACCATTTTGATATGAAGTTAAAATTTTTAAGATAAAAAGTTGTTATTTTAGAATACAAGTCATATTTTTGAAATTAAGAAGTGAAATATTTTTGATGAAAAGTTGAAATCTGGGACCTGCCATTGGCTACAGCAGAATAAAGTGAAGGTTCTGGAGTGGCCATCTCAGTCTCGAGATCTCAAACCTGCAGTTCATGCAAGACAGAGCAAGAATTTACAGGAACTGGAGGCTTTTTGCCAAGAAGAATGGTCAGTTTTACCATCTGAGAAAATAAAGACCCTCATCCACAACCAGCACTAAAGACTTCAAGCTGTCGTTGATGTTAAAGGAGGAAAAAAAAGGCAGAGAAATCTTAAACTCTGCCAGGGTTTGTAAACTTTTGAGCACAACTGTAAAAAGAGAGAGAAAAGAGGAGAAAGGAAACGNTGGGACCTGCCATTGGCTACAGCAGAATAAAGTGAAGGTTCTGGAGTGGCCATCTCAGTCTCGAGATCTCAAACCTGCAGTTCATGCAAGACAGAGCAAGAATTTACAGGAACTGGAGGCTTTTTGCCAAGAAGAATGGTCAGTTTTACCATCTGAGAAAATAAAGACCCTCATCCACAACCAGCACTAAAGACTTCAAGCTGTCGTTGATGTTAAAGGAGGAAAAAAAAGGCAGAGAAATCTTAAACTCTGCCAGGGTTTGTAAACTTTTGAGCACAACTGTAAAAAGAGAGAGAAAAGAGGAGAAAGGAAACGAGGCTGACGTTCAGGATTAAAGTAAAACAAACATGATGTTTCTGTTAAAACTCAGAGGGACAGAGAGGTTTTATGGTTCATCCTGAGGGGAACATGAACGTCGTCACCATGGAGACCAGGCTAACACTGATAACATGTTAAAGGTCTGATCATCATCAAGGGTTTGTTGAGAGATGATCTGGATGGTGAGATTCGCTCTAGGGTGGTAAAAGCTGCGAGTGGTAAGAGCTGATGGCGAGCGTTGGATCAGCCCGTGATGGTGGAGGTCAGAGAAACCTCCTGAGGACGTGTTTTCAGAGCAGGAGGAGGAAGGTGTTTATAAAATCTATCGATCATGAAGCCGTAGCTCAGAGAGCTGTCAGAGCTCCAGATATCTGTGAGCAATCATCCCGGCGCTGACTGACAGGTTCAGGCCTCGCTGTCAGGAGGAATTAGACGCTGGGAGCATGGCGGCGGCGGCGGCAGAGCAGGAATAACGCCTTCTGTGTTTCTGATTCATGGCGGAGGTTGATAACGTCACTGGGAGCTTGGCAGCGCTGCTCTCCACGCCGCTGATTTATTCCAGGTTTCACAACTCGTAAAGAAGATAAACGCTCCACGCGGGGCTGATCCGACTGTCAGAGCCGAGAATGATGGGAATGTTCTCTCGTGCTGAGCGAGATGATGGAGGCGTGCAGATCCTCTCACCTCTGACCTGAACCCGGGACAGAGGGTCGGCTACAGGGTGGAAGTCCACGAGACCTCCACCAAGACTCTACGAGACTCTACAAGACGCTACAAGACTCTACAAGACTCTACAAGACTCTACAGGACTCTACAGGACTCTACAAAACTCTACAGGACTCTACAAGACTCTACAGGACTCTACAAAACTCTACAGGACTCTACAAGACTCTACAGGACTCTACAAGACTCTACAGGACTCAACAAGACGCTACAAGACTCTACAGGACTCAACAAGACTCTACAAGACTAAACAAGACTCTACAGGACTCTACAAGACTCAACAAGACTCTACAAGACTCTACAGGACTCAACAAGACTCTACAAGACTCTACAAGACTCCACAAGACTCTAGAAGACTCAACAGGACTCTACAAGACTCTACAAGACTCCACAGGACTCTACAAGACTCTACAAGACTCCACCAGACTCTACAAGACTCTACGAGACTCAACGAGACTCAACAAGACTCTGCAAGACTCAACGAGACTCCACAAGACTCCACAAGACTCTATGAGACTCTAAAAGACTCAACAAGACTCAACAAGACTCAACAAGACTCCACAAGACTCAACGAGACTCTACGAGACTCTAAAGGACTCAACAAGACTCAACAAGACTCTACAAGACTCAACAAGACTCAAAGAGATTCTACAAGACTCAACAAGACTCCACAAGACTCAACAAGACTCAACAAGACTCTACAAGACTCAACAAGACTCAAAGAGATTCTACAAGACTCAACAAGACTCTACGAGACTCAACGAGACTCCACAAGACTCCACAAGACTCTACAAGACTCTGCAAGATTCTGCAAGACTCAACAAGACTCTACAAGACTCTGCAAGACTCAACAAGACTCTACAAGACTGTACAAGACTCAACAGACTCTACAAGACTCTGCAAGACTCAACAAGACTCTACAAGACTCTGCAAGACTCAACAAGACTCTACAAGACTCTACAAGACTCAACAAGACCCTACAAGACTCAACAAGACGCTACAAGACTCTACAAGACTCCACAAGACTCTACAAGACTCTACAAGACTCTGCAAGACTCAACAAGACTCTACAAGACTCAACAAGACTCTACAAGACTCAACAAGACTCCACAAGACTCTACAAGACTCTACAAGACTCTACAAGACTCAACAAGACTCTACAAGACTCTACAAGACTCAACAAGACTCTACAAGACTCAACAAGACTCTACAGGACTCCACAAGACCACAGTGTGAGACTCAGAGTCCACAAACCCTCCTTAAACAGACTCAGAGTCCAACAAAAACCTCCACAAAGAGACTCAGAGTTCAGAAACCAACCTCGCAGACCTTCAGAGTCTGTCACAGTTCGTCAAAGTCTGTCGGTCAGGTACATTCTCTCCTGTCAGAGTCCATTACAACTGTCAAAGTCCTTCTGAGACTGTCAGAGACTGCCAGAAACCATCAGAGTCCATCAAAGTCTGTCATTGTCCTTCTGAGACCATTGAAGTCTATAAGAGACTATCAGAGACTATAAGAGACTGCCGTAGACCATCAAAGTCCATCAGAGTCTGTCAGAGACTGTCAGTGTCTATCTAAGTCTGTCAAAGACCAGCAAAGTCTTTCAGAGTCTTTTAAAGTCCATCAGAGACCCTCAGAGTCAGGTCCATGTCCAGCAAAGTCCATCAGAGTCCATAAGAGACTGTCAAAGTCTGACAAAGACCAGCAAAGTCTGTCAGAGTCTTTTAAAGTCCACCAGAGACGTCACAGTCCTTCAAAGTCCGTCAAAGTCCATCAGAGTCTGTCAGAGACCAATACAAACCCATCATGTCCTTCAGAGCCTGTCAGAGGTCTTCAAACCATCAGATCCCATCAGAGTCTGTCAGAGGTCTTCAAACCATCAGATCCCATCAGAGACTGTCAGAGGTCTTCAAACCATCAGATCCCATCAGAGCTTGTCAGAGGTCTTCAAACCATCAGATCCCATCAGAGACTGTCAGAGTCCTCACAAATACCAGAGTCTTCCAGAAGAGACAGACAGAGACGGTCATAGACCATCAAAGTCCATCTAAGTTTGACAGAGACTGTCAGAGACTATGACAGACCCTCAAAGTCAGGTCCAAGTCTGTCAGAGTCCATCACAGACCTTAAAGTCAGTCAAAGACCTTTAGAGACCGTCAGAGTCCTTCACAAACCATCAGAGTCCTTCACAGACAGTCACAGACCGTCAGAGTCCTTCACAGACCATCAGAGTCCTTCACAGACCGTCAGAGTCCTTCACAGACCGTCAAAGACCTTCAGAGTCCTCCACAGACCTTCAGAGTCCTCCACAGACCATCAGAGTCCTGCACAGACCGTCACAGACCGTCAGAGTCCTGCGTGGTGGATCTTACCCAGAAATCTTTGCTGTATCTCATCTTTGCTCCTCAGAGGAAGAAACTCGACCTGGAAACTTTTCCTGAGATCTGGACAACAACAGAGACTGTAAATCCCTCAGCACTGTGTGTGTGTGTGTGTGTGTGTGTGTGTGTGTGTGTGTGTGTGTGTGTGTGTGTGTGTGTGTATCCAGGTCAGTGCGTGTATATCTGTTAATGTTTAACCTGCAGAGCGGTCGGGGCTTCACCTCGTCCTGTGTTTGCTCTGATTAATAATTCTCACTCTGCTGCTCAGAAAAACCTCCACAGTCTTTTCTGGAAAAATGATCCTGAACATTTCTGGAAACGTTTAAAATCTCTGNGCCTGTTAGTCAGAAAAGAGCCTGTCACAGTCCCTGTTAGTCAGAAAAGAAGTCTGTCAGAGGGCCTGTTAGTCAGAAAAGAGTCAGTCAGAGGGCCTGTTAGTCAGAAAAGCAGTCTGTCAGAGGGCCTGTTAGTCAGAAAAGAGTCAGTCAGAGCGCTTGTTAGTCAGCAAGAGTCAGTCAGAGGGCCTGTTAGTCAGAAAAGAGTCTGTCAGAGGGCCTGTTAGTCAGAAAAGAGTCTGTCAGAGGGCCTGTTAGTCAGAAAACAATCTGTCAGAGGGCCTGTTAGTCAGAAAAGAGTCTGTCAGAGGGCTTGTTAGTCAGAAAAGAGTCAGTCAGAGGGCCTGTTAGTCAGAAAGAGTCTGTCAGAGGGCCTGTTAGTCAGAAATGAGGTTAGTCAGAGGGCCTGTTGGTCAGGAAAGAGTCTGAGTGTAAGAACATCAACTAACACAAACTAATTCTCTGACTGATTGGTTTTCTAATAGGCCTTCTAACGTTCTAACTAACAGACCTGCTGACTAAATATCCTTCTGCCTTCTAACTAACAGGACTCCCAATTTTCTGGCTAACAGGCTTTCTTGTTTCTGACTAAAAATGCTTTCAGATTTTTTGAGAAACAGGCAAATTTATTTTCTGACTGTAAGAGTTTCTGATTTCCTGACTAACAGGCTTTCTGTTTTTCTGACAACTAGTCCTTTTACATGTCTGACTAACAAGCCATCTGTTTATTTGGAATATAAACTTTTCTGATTTTCTGACAAGCAGGCCTTTTACCTTTCTGACCAACAGGCCTTCTGGTTTTCTGTTAAACAGGTTTTTTGATTTTCTCACTAACAGACCTTCTAATCTCTGACTAACAGGCCTACTGGTTTTTTGACTAGTGGCCCCTCTATTTCTTTTTTAAGGCGGCCCTTTGAATTCCTGACTAACAGGCTCTCTGTTTTACTAACAATATATTTGTCTGACTAACGGGCCAACTGATTTTTCTGACTTTTAGCCCTTATAGTTGCTTCTAATTTTCCCTCTAACTATCCTTCTGATATTCTGAATAATTCCTTTTGATTTCCTAACTTCTTTTGCCTAAATGGACTTCTGTTTTCTTTCTAACCGGCATATGATTTCATGACTAACTGGACACCTGACTAACAGGCCCTCTGATTTTAACAAAGGTCGTCTAATTCTGTGATGCCAAACTAGAAAAAACAAAGAAAACGACTTAAGTTAAAATGTTGGGTAGTAGAAACTGGGTCCCCCCCCAAAACCAGATCAAGGAATAAGACACAACAAGTGGCGAGCCAGCCAGGAAAAGATCTTTGAGCCGAACAAGTTATCAAAGTATCACTTAGTCAGAAAGTTTAGGTAACATTTAAATCAGGAAACTTTTGCAGAAAAGTGTCACTGTGATGCTTACATTTGTGGCTGAGAGGAGGAAAATTAAAGCAGCAGAGTTTTTAATCTTGACTTTGAGCTGCAGGTGTCTGCTGAGGTTATTTTCAAACCTGGATATTTTCAGATTTGCACGTCTGTAAAGAGTACACGACGAAGCAGCTCTGGTCAATCTGGGGGCAGAGATTTTAAACGTTTCCAGAAATGTTCAGGATCATTTTTCCAGAAAAGACTGTGGAGGTTTTTCTGAGCAGCAGAGTGAGAATTATTAATCAGAGCAAACACAGGACGAGGTGAAGCCCCGACCGCTCTGCAGGTTAAACATTAACAGATATACACGCACTGACCTGGATACACACACACACACACACACACACACACACACACACACAGTGTTTCCTGTTGCAGTAACATCCTGATAAGAGACACTGAGATAAGGAAAATCTGGCCTATTTCCCTCTCTCTCTCTCTCTCTCTCTCTCTCTCTCTCTCTCTGTCACCTGACTGCAGGTACGCTCAGGTCACCAAATCGACCAATCAGCTTAGAGATCAGAGAGTGATGACATCATCTTCTGCTGCGTCAGCATCTGAATGTGGTGAAAAGTTTCATATCAGCGTTAAAACTCCTCAGCAGAAGATTCTCGGGTTCATCTTAAACTGATTAACTGATTATTTTCTCAAATTTTCTTTTTTTAAATCTCAGAATTTAAAATATTTATCTCGACATTTTGACATTTTACCTCGTAACAAAGATTTTTCATCTCAGAACTTTAATTTTTTT
>RPOG01003649.1:24979-43147 GCA_008086565.1 Thalassoma bifasciatum | reverse complement strand
TCTGATTTTAACAAAGGTCGTCTAATTCTGTGATGCCAAACTAGAAAAAACAAAGAAAACGACTTAAGTTAAAATGTTGGGTAGTAGAAACTGGGGTTCCCCCCCAAAACCAGATCAAGGAATAAGACACAACAAGTGGCGAGCCAGCCAGGAAAAGATCTTTGAGCCGAACAAGTTATCAGACTATCACTTAGTCAGAAAGTTTAGGTTACATTTTAATCAGGACACTTTTGCAGAAAAGTGTCACTGTGATGCTTACATTTGTGGCTGAGAGGAGGAAAATTAAAGCAGCAGAGTTTTTAATCTTGACTTTGAGCTGCAGGTGTCTGCTGAGGTTATTTTCAAACCTGGATATTTTCAGATTTGCACGTCTGTAAAGAGTACACAACGAAGCAGCTCTGGTAAATCTGGGGACAGAGATTTTAAACGTTTCCAGAAATGTTCAGGATCATTTTTCCAGAAAAGACTGTGGAGGTTTTTCTGAGCAGCAGAGTGAGAATTATTAATCAGAGCAAACACAGGACGAGGCGAAGCCCCGACCGCTCTGCAGGTTAAACATTAACAGATATACACGCACTGACCTGGATACACACACACACACACACACACACACACACACACACACAGTGTTTCCTGTTGCAGTAACATCCTGATAAGAGACACTGAGATAAGGAAAATCTGGCCTATTTCCCTCTCTCTCTCTCTCTCTCTCTCTCTCTCTCTCTCTCTGTCACCTGACTGCAGGTACGCTCAGGTCACCAAATCGACCAATCAGCTTAGAGATCAGAGAGTGATGACATCATCTTCTGCTGCGTCAGCATCTGAATGTGGTGAAAAGTTTCATATCAGCGTTAAAACTCCTCAGCAGAAGATTCTCGGGTTCATCTTAAACTGATTAACTGATTATTTTCTCAAATTTTCTTTTTTTAAATCTCAGAATTTAAAATATTTATCTCGACATTTTGACATTTTACCTCGTAACAAAGATTTTTCATCTCAGAACTTTAATTTTTTTCATCTCCAAATTTTGACTTTCTGTCTCAAAATTGTAATTTTTAATCTTAAAATTTGACTTGATATAAGCCAAAGAAAATTCTTGTTTTTGTCTTTTTAGTTTCTGAAATCCGACATTTTTGTGGACCGTTCAGATAAATGTTGTTCGTATGAAGTCTAATACGAGAACTTGTACCTGAAATAAATCATAAACACTTGGTTAGATTCCAGTTTTTGCTGCATGATTTATGGTTTTGCATTGAAATTGAAAACTCGTGTTGCTGTTGCCTCAGAAAAGGTCAGACAGTGACTTTAAAGTCATAAATAAAACGTCCCTGAAGAGATGAACTGACTTGAAGAAGCAAAATTGAGAGGCTGTTGCATAAACACAGAGTGTGTTAAAACACACAGCAGCGTAAAAATGACCACGGAGAAGTTTGAACCCTGAGGGAGACATGTGCTTGGAGGGCTTTTATTTTGAAAATCTCTCTTTCTCTCCGTCCCCCTGTGGACTCGTTGACCCCTCGTTGGGCTCTGAACCAGGCTGAAGGTGAAGCCGTTTGTCAGTCTGACCCGTCTGGGCGCGCTCAGACGGGGGTCGCAGTCACGTTCCACGCCGCCGCTGACCTTTGACCTCCTGGTCTCTGCGGACTCTGAGGAGTTTGGTTGATGAGTAATCAGGCGCGGGGGGGGGGGGGTCGCTGAGAGGAGCTCGTTAGGGGCTCGTTTGTCTGATTATTAGGATCAATGAGTTTGATCTTTAAAGCTGTGGTTCAGGAAAAAAAAAAGTGTCAGTTTCAGAAAAGAGACTTTGGAGCAGAGATGATGACGAACGGTTTTATTTAAATAAAGGAGAAGAAAATGGTTTTACTTTCAATGAAGCTGCTATAAATGCATCAGCAGCTTTGGTTTAAGTCCTATTTGCACATGGGTCAATGAGGTGACGTCCCCTTTTTTTGTGCCTGAGTGCAAAATTTCCTTCCATCATGAATTGAGTATTTCATCACATGTATTTCTTTATTCTATGAAACCTGTGTTATTTGAACACATCTTTAAACTATTAAAATATAACATGTTTTTTTGTGTTTTGGTTCCTCAAACCCCCAAAATGTCAGGTGGTGCAACCGTCCTGACAAGTATCCACAGTAATTAAACTCTAAAAATTGAATGTCAGTTATTGTAAATGGAAATTAAAAATACAGTGGCATTATTTTATCCTTCAACCTTTTTAAATAAAACATTCTTTGCAAATAANAACCAATGTAATAATGTGAAATGTTATTTTAACATCAAATTATTGATCTTATTCACAAATAAAAGAAATGAAACACACAAAATGAAAATGTATGAGTCACTACAGACACTTGAGAGATACTTGCCAATAATTTCACACAGAAAAAATAACAGGAACATATAAATATATTTTCATATATTTGGTTGCACCACCTGACATTTTTGGGTGCTCAAATTAAAAATACTAAAAAAAAATGAACCTAAAAACTTTGAAATGTTGGTCAACTACTGAAATCTGTTAGAAAACATAATTCTCCACTCAGAAATATGTGTTTTTATCCATTTTCAAAGAACTTTTTAAAAACATGTTTTTAGACCCTCTTTTTGTCATTGACCCTTATATCTCCTTAAAAATGTTCTTGGTTATTTTTTTCTTTTTGGGTATTTTTGACACCTTTCCCTCTTGAACAACTTTTGGACCATTTTTTGCAACAAACTAATTATTTCCAAGTTTGATCCCAATTTTCCTGACATTATTGTTGACTGTGGCCATTTTCACCACTTTTCACTGTTTTTTTTGTTCCTTTTTTCACCATTTTTTCAGATTTTTTTTAAGTTTCCTCAAAAAAAATTCTTGCAAATTTCTGTTGCTTTTTGGCCATTTTAGTCACTTTTCACTTCTTTTTTGCCACTTTTGAATCATTGTTGTGGTACTTTCCAACTATTTTCGAAGTTCGCTCCCAAATTTTGGTGTTTGACACATTTTTTACCACTTCTCACTGTTTTTCGTCACTTTTTTCACCATTTTCTGGAATTTTAATTTTTTAGGCTTTTATTTTGGTATTCTAGTTACGTTTATCTCTTTTTTGCCACTTCTGGCCCATTAATTGCTTCTTTTTTAAATATTTTATTGATTTTATCCCAATTATTTGTTATTTGTTTGTTGGTTTTGGGCATTTTTGCCACTTTTGGACCAATTTTTTGCAATAAACTGACTATTTCCTAAATTTAATCCCAACTTTCTTACCATTTTTGTTGTTTTTCATCATTTTTGCCACTTCTCCATGTTTTTAAGTCACTTTTTCTGAAATATCAGTCTTTTCATTTTTGTGGATATTTGGGTATTCTAGTCACTTTTAACTCTTTTTTGCCACTTCCGGCCCATTTATTGCTTCTTTTTAAATATCTTGTTGATTTTATCCCAATTATTTGTTATTTGTTTGTTGGTTTTGGGGGATTTTTGCCACTTCCGGCCCATTTATTGCTTCTTTTTAAATAATTTGTTGATTTTATCCCAATTATTTGTTATTTGTTTGTTGGTTTTGGGGCATTTTTGCCACTTTTGGACCAATTTTTTGCAATAAACTGACAGTTTTCCAAGTTTAATCCCAACTTTCTTACCATTTTTGTTGACTTTGGCCATATTACCTGCTTCTCACTGTTTTTCATCACTTTTTTCACTATTTTCTGATATTTTAATTTTTTGATTTTTGTGGATATTTGGGTATTCTAGTCACTTTAAACTTTTTTTTGCCACTTCTGGCCCATTAATTGCTTCTTTTTTAAATATTTTATTGATTTTATCCCAATTATTTGTTATTTGTTTGTTGGTTTTGGGTCATTTTTGCCACTTTTGGAGCACTTTTTTGCTATAAACTGACAATTTCCCAAGTTTAATCCCAACTTTCTTACCACTTTTGTTGTTTTACATAATTTTTACCACTTCTCCCTGTTTTTTCGTCACTTTTTCTGAAATATCATTTTTTTCATTTTTGTGGATATTTGGGTTATTCTAGTCACTTTTAACTATTTTTTGCCACTTCTGGCCCATTTATTGCTTCTTTTTAAATAATTGTTGATTTTATCCCAATTATTTGCTATATGTTTGCTGGTTTTGGGGCATTTTTGCCACTTTTGGAGCACTTTTTTGCTATAAACTGACAGTTTTCCAAGTTTAATCCCAACTTTCTAACCATTTTTGTTGACTTTGGCCATTTTACCTACTTCTCACTGTTTTTCATCACTTTTTCACCATTTTCTGATATTTGAATTTTTTAATTTTTGTGGATTTTGGGGTATTCTAGTCACTTTTAACTTTTTTTTTTTGCCACTTCTCGCCCATTTATTGCTTCTTTTTTAAATATTTTATTGATTTTATTCCAATTATTTGTTATTTGTTTGTTGGTTTTGGGGCATTTTTGCCACTTTTGGACCAATTTTTTGCAATAAACTGACAATTTTCCAAGTTTAATCCCAACTTTCTTACCATTTTTGTTGTTTTACATCATTTTTACCACTTCTCGCTGTTTCTCATCACTTTTTTCACCATTTTCTGATATTTTAATTTTTAAATTTTTGTGGATTTTGGGGTATTCTAGTCACTTTTAACTCTTTTTTTTGTCACTTCCGGCCCAGTTATTGCTTCTTTATAAATATTTGATTGATTTCATCCCAATAATTTGCTATTTGTTTGTTGGTGTTGGGGCATTTTTGCCACTTTTGGAGCACTTTTTTGCTATAAACTGACAATTTCCTAAGTTTAATCCCAACTTTCTTACCACTTTTGTTGTTTAACATCATTTTTACCACTTCTCCCTGTTTTTTCGTCACTTTTTCTAAAATATTATATTTTTTAATTTTTGTGAATTTTGGGGTATTCTCGTCACTTTAAACTCTTTTTTTGCCACTTCTGGCCCATTTATTGCTACTTTTTAAATATTTTATTGATTTTATCCCAATTATATGTTATTTGTTTGTTGGTTTATGGGCATTTTTGCCACTTTTGATCCAATTTTTTACAACAAACTGACTATTTCCTAAGTTTAATCCCAACTTTCTTACCATTTTTGTTGACTTTGGCTCTTTTAACTGCTTCGTCCCTTTTTCCAATATTTTTGCAACTTTCTGAAAACTTTCTACCTAATTTTAGTCTCTCTTCACCTTTTTTTTTGCTACTTTTTGAGTATTTCTAGGTTTTATCCCAATTAAAAAAGCAATTTTTTGGTGCTTTTTGTCAACTTTTACTACCTCAAACTAAGTTTTATTGCTCCTCTTTTCTGTTTTTGCCTCTTTCCTCCACTCGTATAGTTTCTTTTGTAAAGGTTAATTAATAGTTTGTCTCTTTGGTTGAGTAACTCTGGTGTAGAACAGAAAATATCTACTGCAAATATCTGTCCACTCAGTGTTAGCAGTGTCCCCTCTCTTCTGTGTGTGTGCGTGTGTGTGTGTGTGTGTGTGTGTGTGTGTGTGTGTGTGTGTGTGTGTGTGTGTGTGTGTGTGTGTGTGTGTGTGTGTGTGTTTTGGGGGTCCCTGTTTTGCTGCTGCTGCTCTCATGAATTATGTGATTGGAAATAATTGCTTCAGTTCTTTGAGCGTCTCTGCTGCTGTGTCACATTAAACTCAACCATAACTCAGCGGCTGCGGCCTGGCAGGAGAGCGGTTAGCGCTGCTGCTAACGCGAGCAGCAGGTAACACACACACACACACACACACAGTGTGTGTGTGTGTGTGTGTGTGTGTGTGTGTGTGTGTGTGTGTGTGTGTGTCTCAGCGACCCACGACTACTTCAGTATATACTAAGTGCCGACTTGAGTTTGACAGTCTCGTCAAAATATAGCTCCGAGCATTTAGACTTTTGAAAGAGACGTCGAAAAGGAAGTCGCAGTGAGAAGACGTTTCGTAACACCCTTGAGTCCCGTGCAGAGCGTGCTTCTGTCTGCGCTGACCGAAACAACAACACGGCGACAAAGCGTCAGCTGTGAGGATGAGCAGATGAGTTACTGAGCTGTTTGTCACGGAGAGACGCTGATAATCAGATTAACTTCCTTCGTTTCCTTCGTTTCTCACTTTGACGTTTTAATGTTTCCACTTTAAAGAGAAGTGACATCATCGACACAAACGCTTCCTGTTTATCAACAACGTGAGGTCGACCTTTGACCTTCACCTCAAACACTCAGGGTGAGACACAAAATTCACCTTTTTCAGAAAAACTGTCACAGCGACGTCTTTAAATCCAAGGTTTTAACAGAAGCTGATGAATGAAAAAAGAAAAATCAATAAAAAAATCAGAGGAAACAAAACCAGATTAAAATGTTTCCTCCTTTACTTTATTCCTCCACCTTCCTTTCTAATTCCTTCTCTCTTTTTCATTCTGCCCCTACTTTCTTCCTTTTCTTTGTTTTCTTTCCTTCTCTCCTTCCACCTCTCACACCTTCAGTCCTTTCCTCCTTTCTCCTTCCTTCCTTTAATTCTCAATTTCCTTCCTTGCCGACCTTCCATCCTTCCTTCCTTTCTTCCTTCCTTCTTTTCTTCCTTCCCCTACTTCCTTCCTTCCTGCCTTCCTTAATTTCCTTCCTCTCTTTATCCTGTCAAACCTTCCTTCCTTTTTTTCTTTCATCCATCTTTCTCTCATACTTTTCTTCCTTCTTCCTTTTCTTCCTTCTTTCCTCCTTTTCTTCCTTCCTTCCTTAACCCCGTCCTTCTGTCCTTCCTTCTTCCTTTTCTTCCTCTTTCCTCCTTTTCTTCCATCCCTCCTTCCTTCCTTTCTCCTTCCTTCACCCAGTCCTTCTGTCTTTCCTTCCTTACTTCTTCATTCTTTACTTCTTCCTTCCTTTCTCCTTCTTTCTTCCTTTTCTTCCTTTTTTCCTTCCTTTCTTCCTTCCTTCAACCCATCCTTCTGTCCTTCATTCTTTCCTTCTTCCTTCCTTCCTTACTCCTTCCTGCTTCCTTTTCTTCCTCTTTCCTCCTTTTCTACTTCCTTTCTTGGTTCCTTACTTCTTTCATCCTTCCTTCCTTCCTTCAGCCCGTCCTTCTGTCTTTCCTTCCTTACTTCTTCCTTCTTCCTTTTCTTCTTTCTTTCCTCCTTTTCTTCCTTCTTTCCTTCCTTCCTTCACCCCATCCTTTTATCCATCCTTTCTTTTTTCTTTCTTCCTCCTTCCTTTCTTCCTTCCTTCCTTCCTTCCTTCCATCCTTCTGTCCTTCCTTCCTTACTTCTTCTTCCTCCTTCCTTCTTCCCTATCTTTCTTCCTTCCTACCTTCTTCCTTCTTCCTTTTCTTCCTTCTTTCCTTCTTCCTTCCTTCCTTCCTCCCTTTCTACCTTCTTACCCGCCTCTCTTTCTTCCATCCTTGATTTCCTTACTTTCTTCCCTCTCTCATATATTGCCTTCCTTCCTTCCTTCCTTCCTTCCTTCTTGCCTTCCTTCCTTCCTTCTTTCCTTCCTTCCTTCCTTCCTTCCTTCCTTCCTTCCTGCATTCATATCTTTTACCCTCTGCCCTCCACATAAGTTCCTGTTCTTTTTGTCCCCTTCTTTTTCTCCTCTTTATATCCTTCTTTCCTTTCTGTCTTATTTCCTTCCTTCCTCTCTCTTCTCTTCTGTCTGCAGATCAAAAATCATCTGAATCTTTAAACTTTTCCTTCTTAAATCCAGATCCTGATTCTGCCATAAAAACCTCAGACTGTCATGTTTGTGTGGTAGCGCCCCCTAAAGGTGAAGATGTTCTGCTCAGACTCACCTGAGGAACAGGTGAGCTTCACTTTCATCAGACTGAGATGATGAAAGGAGGAAATAACGGAGATGAATCTTTGTTAAAGAGTCAGACTCATTCATTCACCAACAGATTCTGGAGAGACGTGTTGAAACCTTTCAGCCAATCAGAGCGCAGATACAGCTTCACCCAGTCTGACCCCTCCACTCCTCCACCCCTCCTTCTTCTCCTCCTCTCGTCTGTAAATCTGCTGACTCGGCTCTTCAGAGGCAGACGGCCAATCAGATTGGGTCAAACGGGGCGTTGGACCCGCGGACGCTCAGGGAGGTTCTGGTCGACCTCAACTTCACTGAACCCGTCCTGAGGACACGTGACGGGCACACGCTCACGGTTGCTCAAAGGTCCCTGGGCAGTCATCTCTCAGACCCACCGGTTTTTGGTGTGTAGAGGTCAGACAGCTGCAGCACACACACACACACACACACACACACACACACACACACACACACACAGCATGAGCAGAGTTTTATCTGTCAGTAACTTCATTGTAAACAGTGTTGAAACATTTGAACTGATGGAGTCAGAGTCTGTGTGTGAGAGCATCAACCCTCCTCTAACAACGCTCTTCAAACTCATTACAGTAAAATATAATAATTATTGTAGCTGTTGAAGCTTGAAGTCTTTGTGCTGGTTGTGGATGAGGGTCTTTATTTTCTCAGATGGTAAAACTGACCATTCTTCTTGGCAAAAAGCCTCCAGTTCCTGTAAATTCTTGCTCTGTCTTGCATGAACTGCAGGTTTCAGATCTCCCCAGAGTGGCTCAATGATATTGAGGTCAGGAGACTGAGATGGCCACTCCAGAACCTTCACTTTATTCTGCAGGTTCCAATTGTTGGCTTTTCATCTAACATCACTTTTCAGTTTCAGGAATATAACTTCCTCTGTAAAATATCAACTTACAACTCTCAATTTTTTGTCCTTGATCTTAAATATTGGTGTTTTCTCAAGGTTTGACTTTTTATCTCAAAAATTTGACTTTTTATTTGGCAAATTTTGACTTTTGTCTTTCGATTTTGAACTTAAAATCCCATATTTCAAATTTATACCTCAGATTGTGACTAAATTATCCCAAATTCAACTTTTTTTCTTAAGAATTTAACTTAATTGTGTGAAAATTTGTCTTTTCACTCAATGTTTTGGATGTTTTTTTCTCAACATTTTGACTATTTATCTCAATTTTTTTCTTTCATCTAAAAAAAGTTGGAATTTTCCCCTCTTTTGTGCAAAATTTCGACTTTTATGTCAAAACTTTGACTTGTCCTTGTGTTTTGTATCATTGTCATGTGTGAACGTCCAAGTACGTCTCATGTGCAGCTTCTGGGCTGATGAGTGTAAATTTTCCTCCAGTATTTTCTGATAACATGCTGCATTCATCCTTCATTCATCAGTTTGGACCAAGTTTCCTGAGCCTTTGTAGCTCACACATCCCCAAAACATCAGTGATCCACCTCCGTGTTTCACAGTAGGAATGGTGGACCTTTCATCATAGGCCTTGTTGACTCCTCTCCAAATGGAACAATGTTTATGGTTGTGGACAAAAAGTTCACTTTTGCTCTCATCACTCCAAATGACTTTGTTCCAGAAGTTTTGAGGCTTGTCTCTGTGCTGTTTGGCGTATTGTAAGCAGGNAGTAACACATCTTGAAACAGCCAGACCACATTCTTTCAGAGAGTCCTGTATTTCAGCTGAAGTTATTTGTGGGTTTTTCTTTGCATCCAGAACAATTTTCCTGTCAGTTGTAGCTGAAATGTTTGTTGGTCTACCTGACCGTGGTTTGGTTTCAACAGAATCCCTCATTTTCCACTTCTTCATTAGAGTTTGAACTCTGCTTATTGGCATCCTCAGTTCCTTGGATATCTTTTTATATCCCTTTCCTCTTTTATACAGTTGGATTCACTTTTCCTGCAGAAACTTTGATGATTTGATTGATTTGGAATTTTCCAAAAGATGATTAGCAGTCTTAGACGTTCCTTTGGCCATCCTGATTTAAAAGTTGTTGCATTTACCGCAGATGGCCAGTAGGGGGCAGCATTCTGGGTGACTCACAAACATCTTCTGACCTGAGAGTAAAATCCCTGTTCACTGCTGTGTGAAAGAGTTTCAGACTAAAGCCATGAACAGGAAACACAGAGGAGCGAGGACTGAACCCTGAGGGACGCCACGTTAGAGTGAAGCTGTAAAAACAACAGCTTGACCTTCGTTAACAGAGATTGATTATCCAGAGGAATTAGAACGGACTCCATCTTTCCATCGGAGGAGTTTTCTGATGATTGATGACGCTGAATCCTGAAGGTTTCACATCTAATCGAGCTCCAACACTTTTAATTCCCTCGCCAAGATCTGCTTCCCAACAAAGAGAACAATGAGATGTTTGTGCAGCCTGTGAGCTGAGTGATGGACAGGATG
Organism: Thalassoma bifasciatum; assembly: GCA_008086565.1. Classification (NCBI taxonomy): domain Eukaryota; kingdom Metazoa; phylum Chordata; class Actinopteri; order Labriformes; family Labridae; genus Thalassoma; species Thalassoma bifasciatum. Next base: position 32,971 of record RPOG01003649.1, on the reverse strand, counting down.
TTAAACAAACACCGAGCAGAGCGGCGTGGAGCGGCGTGGAGTGGCGTGGAGCGACGTGTAGCAGCGTGGAGCGGCGTGGAGCGGCGTGGAGCTGAGCGTCCTTCAGTCAGAGGAAACAGACGTGTTGTTCATACACAGAAACTAAACCAGAGTCTTTGCAGCCATGCAGAGTTCATTCTGTTTGTTTGTTCCCTCGTCTCCGTGATCGATGGGAGAAAATGAGTCACCGCGCGGCTGTAATTTAATAAAACGTGTCAGCGCGCTCGTTCAGATGAGTCTGATTTACTGTTTCAGCTTAATGAGCTGAATTCAGCTCCGTGTAATAATTCATGTTTCATTCCTTTGCTTCTAATCCAGCAGAATAAATCAGAGCTGCAGGCTGACGGGATGTTTACTCCACTGACTGACGGAGGCTGACGGAGGCTGATGGAGGCTGATGGAGGCTGATAGAAGCTGATAGAAGCTGATAGAGGCTGATAGAAGCTGATGGAGGCTGATAGAGGCTGATAGAAGCTGATGGAGGCTGATAGAAGCCGATGGAGGCTGATAGAAGCTGATAGAAGCTGATGGAGGCTGATAGAGGCTGATAGAAGCTGATAGAGGCTGATAGAAGCTGATAGAGGCTCATAGAGGCTGACGGAGGCTGATAGAAGCTGATGGAGGCTGATAGAGGCTGATAGAAGCTGATGGAGGCTGATNGCTGATAGAAGCTGATGGAGGCTGATAGAAGCTGATGGAGGCTGAAAGAAGCTGATGGAAGCTGATGGAGGCTGATAGAAGCTGATGGAGGCTGATAGAAGCTGATGGAGGCTGAAAGAAGCTGATGGAAGCTGATAGAAGCTGATGGAAGCTGATGGAGGCTGATGGAGGCTGATAGAAGCTGATGGAGGCTGATGGAAGCTGATGGAGGCTGATAGAAGCTGATGGAGGCTGATGGAGGCTGATGGAAGCTGATGGAGGCTGATAGAAGCTGATGGAGGCTGATGGAGGCTGATAGAAGCTGATGGAGGCTGTTCTGTGGATACGTGAGCAGTTTTGTGAATTTTGTGCTGTAAAAGTTTCAATAAATACTCGACAATAACAAGAAGGAATTTGAAACGGAACAAATGTAATTTTAAGGCATCTTATAAAAACACTGTTGTAAAAAAGTTTCAACACTAAAACCGTTTGTTTTTGCAAAGTTCAGGTAAAATATTCAGCCACAAAAGAACCTAAATAAAGAGCTGTTCTGGAGGTGAAAAGAGACAAATTTCCCACCACGAGTCTGTAACACTTTGTATCTCAGTTTTGACATTAAACTGCAACTTTTTCCTCTTTAATTTTGTTCTAAAAAGTTTTTATTTTGAAAAAGGAGTTGATCTTCCTCAAATTATTTTGTCTCATTCCCAGGTTGTGATGTGAAGAGTAATCCTAAAGTTTATTCCATGATCTTATCACTTGATGAACCCTGTAATAAACTGTCCCTTCACATGATAATAAATGAAATCAGTTCACTTGGAGCAGACAGACTGTAAAAGTGAGAGACTCCCGTTTATGGTGACAAAGGTCAGACGGCGGTTTGATGAACGCCGTGCCCACGTGGGAACATTTCTGCGCCTGAATCTGAGGCTCTGCAGACCGGACTGAGATTACTTTTATCTCTGAACCATCAGTTTAATTTGTGAGCTGTGCTGATGAGAGGCAGGGACGATTGAGCAAAAACTGACCGGGCTCTAAAAGCGCTGCCAAACATGAGCTGCCAAAAACAGGAAGAAAAGAAATGTTGAAATAAAGACCCTCTCCTCTGCTTCAAACATCTAAACTCTACGACTCTGTGCTGGGATTATTGGTCATAAAACTGCAGATCTTCATTCACATTTCCATCGTATGGGGCATGAGCTCAACATGTGAGAACAAGAGTTTGATTTGAGAAACAGAAACCTGCTGTGAGACCACGTTTGAGCTTTTTGGGGCCAAAAACATTTTAACATCTGGTAATCTAAATTTCCACCACATGAAACATTGAATTTAGGGGTAAATAACTTTTAAATAGGTGTCCACTGTAGTGACCACTATGCACCACAGGGTTAATATTTATTTCAAAATTGTTTCATTCTATTTCGGTTACAGTGAACTATTTTTTCTTTTTTTTGAAGAAAAACTGTTTTTTTTGCCAAATAAATAAAAGGCGTGTTGAAATAAGCAGTGTCTCACACAGCTTTAATGATATCTAAAATGGCAAAACAGCCAAATTCCTTCAGATTTGACATGACTTTAAATGGAAAAAAAACATTAAAAATAATATGTTAACAGTGAATTATTAGAATATATGGTATTTGCGGTGATAAAAACAATAACAGTGTAAACCGAACCGAGCTGCACATGAGACGTACTTGGACGTTCACACATGACAATGATCCAAAACACAAGGACAAGTGGACCTGCCATTGGCTACAGCAGAATAAAGTGAAGGTTCTGGAGTGGCCATCTCAGTCTCCTGACCTCAATATCATTGAGCCCAAACCTGCAGTTTTTAAATCACTTTACATGAGTTAACCCGCCTCAAAAGAGTAATAAAAGCACAGTGACGGTTGTAAATATGAATTCTGAGAAAGAAAGTCAAACTTTTAAGGACAAAAGCCAAAATTCTATGATTTAATGTCAAAGTTTAAGATAAAATGATGAGAAAAAAAGGCAAACTCTTGTGAAAAAAAAAACTAAATTTCTGGTATAAGAAGTCTAAATTTTGAGATAAAAGAGTCAAATTTCAAGGTAAAAAATCTTACATTTGAGATAATGGTCAAACTTTTATGGTGCTTAGTCAGAATTTTGAGATAAAAAGTCAAAATTTACACTCATCAGCCCAGAAGCTGCACATGAGACGTACTTGGACGTTCACACATGACAATGATCCAAAACACAAGGATGAGTCAAAGTTTTTAGATAAAAGTAAAAGTTTCAGGATTAAATTGTCAAAACTTAGCAAAAAAATCCAAATTTTAAGATAAGGGACAAAAGTTGAGAAAAAGGACATTTCTGAGATAAAATCAAAATTTTGTGACTGTTGATAATTTAGATGAGAAAGTCAAATTTTTGAGACAATAAAGTGAAAATGTGTAGATGAAATGTAGAAATTTGGGAGCAAAAGTCTGAATTTTGAGATAAAAGAAAAAAAATGAAATGGTCAAAATTTTAAGGTAAAAAGTTTAAATTTGGGATTTCGTCAAAATCTGAGATGTAAATGTGGAAATATGAGATTGTAAGTTGGAATCATTGGATAAAATAAGCCTAAATTTTGAGATTAAAGTCAAAATTTTGCAAAAAAAAAAGTCCAATATTTGAGATTAAGGTCTAAAAAATTGAGGAAAATGACCATTTTGATATGAAGTTAAAATTTTTAAGATAAAAAGTTGTTATTTTAGAATACAAGTCATATTTTTGAAATTAAGAAGTGAAATATTTTTGATGAAAAGTTGAAATCTGGGACCTGCCATTGGCTACAGCAGAATAAAGTGAAGGTTCTGGAGTGGCCATCTCAGTCTCCTGACCTCAATATCATTGAGCCACTCTGGGGAGATCTCAAACCTGCAGTTCATGCAACGTTTTTTTAGTATTTATTCATAATCTCTAAAAAATGGTCAAGAAACCAAAAACTCTGCCGGGGTCTGTAAACGTATGAACAGAACTGTACGTGCAGAAAAACTGTCCTAGCGTTCAAACACTTGGTCGGTGTCACTTCATTTATTTCTCTGTGTGCATCAGCGCACACGGAGCTGGAGAAACTCCGCAGCTTGTTGCATCAGCAGTTTCTGAAAGCTCTCCTCGTGGGAGCACAGAGGCAGCGAGCCGACCCCTCAGAGCCAGAAACACACACACACACACACACACACACACACAGAGGCCGTGAAGGAGGAGAGAGCTCTGAGCTGGCTCTTGGTGATCAGGAGCAGAGGAGGTGGTCAGGAGAAGCCGAACAGGACGGTTAAGCAACAGCAGCAGCCGCAGCACGCCACGACCACCACCCTTCACCCAGTTGGTCCGCTCTCTGATTGGCTGAGGATGTGGGGGGAAGGTGACGGAGCTGAAAGGGACCCCCTCCAAGAGGCGACCCGCAGAGAGCTCCATCAACACACGCCGTAGGAGCGGAGGGCTCCACTCCCCGCTGGGTTGGTTAATACCAGCGAGAAGCGCCAACAGCAACACGACCACCTGCAAGAAAACCCTCAAGTTTTACAACCAGAGTCCTGACGTAGCAGACACTGAAGATACTGAAGACACTCTGCACCAAACTCTGTATTCACTCAGCATCAAACGTTAGATATTTAATCCATCTAATATGTGCACTTTGCAAAATCCATCTAAAGCGGCTCTGCAGCTCATGTCAAAGTCAAACAACATGTTGTAAAATAATATATAACAAACAGGTCGAAGTCCTTTTATTGGATAATTACTGCACGGGTGATTAAGTTATTTAACTCCAGCTGATGTAATAAGTAACTTCTCATTTTTTCAACAATCATGGAGAAAGACACATAAAAGATGTTTTTCTGTTTAAGAAGGAGAGAATCATCAGCATCAGCACTGCAAAAACAGAAATCTAAGCAAGTCATTATGTCTTGTTTTCAGAAAAAATTGTCTTACTATTCTTGGTTTGAGCCACATTTACCAGACCAGGTCATAAAAATTTCTCATTTCAAGTTTTTTAAAGACAAAAATGAGGCATCAGTTGCTTGTAACAAGTAAAAAAAAAAATCTGCCTATGGGATAAGATAAAAGATTCTTGTTTTAAGAGATCTTTCTAATATCAAGAAACTTCCCGTTATCCCATTGGCAGATTTTTTTGACTTGTTACAAGCAATTTCCACCTCATTTTTGTCTTAAAAAAACTTGAAATAAGACATTTTTATGACCTGGTCTGGTGAATGTGGCTCAAATTAAGAACAGTAAGACAATTGTTACTACAAATAAGACAGAATGACTTGATTAGATTTCAGTTTTTGCAGTGAAGCAGAGAAAACATCTAAGGAGATTGAAGCAGAAACGACTAAAATTAGGTTAAGAACTGTTCAACGCATTAATAAAAACTAGAAGGATGGAGGAGAACCATCAACTTCAGGAAGAAATGTGGTTGTACTTAAACGTTTGGCCAAATCACATCAAAGAAAAACAACAGTAGAACTCAGGAGGATGTTTAATAATGAAAGTAAGAACATATCCACAGGCACAACACAAAGGGAACTGAAGGGACTGGGATTGAACAGCTGTGTAGCTTTAAAGGCGCCATATTACACAAAACACACTTTTATATGGATCACTAATGAAAATATGGGTCACCAGCGCGTTTATTAAAAAAATCCATCAAAATGTCTAAATAAAGAGCCTGATCTACGAAGATCCTGCTATGAGGAAATGAAAAAAGAGATAAAGTCAATATCGTACATGGATAAACCTTCTCGTGTGATATCAGCTGCACAACACAACAGTCTTCATGTTCTTACCATAAAAATGACTGAGATTTATTTTCATCTCAGACTTAATCAGGAAGATAAAACTTCTGTGATTGTTCCCCGTCATCGTCACATTGTCTCAGAAATTCAGAGAAAGAGGAGGAAGAGGAGGAGGAGGAGGAGGAGGGGGAGGAGGAGGAGGAGGAGGAAGAGAAGAAAAAGAAGGACGAGGAGGAGGAGGAGGAGGAAGAGGAGGAAAAGGAGGAAGAGGAAGAGATGAACGAGGAGGAGGAGGAAGAGAAGAAAAAGAAGGACGAGGAGGAGGAGGAGGAGAAAAGTGGCGTAGTAAGAGATGAAGGAGGAGGAGGAAAAGGAGGAGGAGGAGGAAAAGAAGGTGGAGGTAAAGAAGGAGGAGGGGGAGGAGGAAGACTAAAAGTTAAAGGAGGAGGAGAAGGAGGAAGAGTAAAAGTTGAAGGAGGTGGAGGAGAAAAGGAGGAGGAGAAGGAGGAAGAGTAAGAGAAAAAGGAGGAGGAGGAGGAGGAAGAGTAAAAGTTGAAGGAGGAGGAGGAGGAAAAGGAGGAGGAGAAGGAGGAAGAGTAAGAGATGAAGGAGGAGAAGGAGTAGGAGGAAGAGTAAAAGAAGAGGGAGGAGGAAAAGAAGGTGGAGGTAAAGAAGGAGGAGGGGGAGGAGGAAGACTAAAAGTTGAAGGAGGTGGAGGAGAAAAGGAGGAGGAGAAGGAGGAAGAGTAAGAGATGAAGGAGGAGGAGGAGGAGGAGAAAGGAGAAGGAGGAGGTGGTTAACAAAGAGGAAAAAGAGGAGGAGGAGGAGGAAAAGGAAGAAGAGTAAGAGATGAAGGAGGAGGAGGAGGAGGAGGAGGAGGAGGAGAAAAGTGGCTTAGTGAGAGATGAAGGAGGAGGAGGTGGTTAACAAAGAAGAAAAAGAGGAGGAGGAGGAGAAAAGGGAAGAAAAGAAAAAGAAGGAGGAGGAGGAGGAAAAGGAGGAGAAATAAGAAGAGTGAGAGGAGAAGGCGGAGGAAAAGGAGGAAGGGTAAGAGATGAAGGAGGAGGAGAAAGGAGGAGGAGGAGGAAGAGTAAGAGAAAGAGGAGGAGGAGGAAGAGGAGGAGGAGGAGAAAAGTGGCGTAGTAAGAGATGAAGGAGGAGGATGAGAAAGGAGGAGGAGGAGGAATAGGAGGAAGAGTTAGAGAGGAAGGAGGAGGAGGAGGAGGAGGTGGTTGACAAAGAAGAAAAAGAGGAGGAGGAGGAGAAAAAGGAAGAGAAGAAAAAGGAAGAAGAGGAAAAGACTGAAGAGTAAGAGTTGAAGGAGGAGGACGAGAAAGGAGGAGGAGGAGGAAGAGTAAGAGAAGAAGGAGGAGTAGGAGGAGGAGGAGGAGGAAGAGGAAGAGAAGAAGGAGGAGTAGGAGGAGGAGGAGGAGAAGAGTCTGATCCAAACATTCAGATGTTTTCCTTGTTTCTGCTTGTTTCAGTGAGTGAAACCTGGACCATGATGTAAAATCAGGATTTTCCCGTAAAGTAGCTGCTGCCTGGATCAGCCTCTGCTCTCCACCTGCTCCTCCTTTGGTTTAGTTTTGGTGACCACAGCTGCTGATGAATCACACGTGTTAAACTGAAACACTCCGACCTGGCAGCGTCTTTGAAACAAAGCAGATCTCTGAATTTTCCCAGAGTCCTCTCTGCTTCGTTCTCACAGCAGTTTAAACTTCTCTGAAAAGTTTGAGCAGGAACAAACCAAAGTAATGTACCGTAAAAAAAAACAGGGCTGTTTTAAGAGTTTGCACACATGCAAATAAAAGAAAACAGAAGTTATTAAAAGTTAAAAACACTTTCCCTCCATCAGCATGAGGAGGCCTGACTCTCTGCAGATGTTTTATGGGTAATTTAACGTGAAGCGTTCAGGAGAATCAGAGAAAAGACAGATGAAAGTTGGAGCGATGAAATTTCAGGGTTTGATCCATTAAAGGATTGTGCAGCTTTCACATCTTCAAACATGAGCGAACGAGCCAAATGCAAAAGGTTAAATGTTCCTCAAACTGTGTCACAGAGTCAATAACGTCACTTTACAGACGTGTGGTTCAATAATTCAGTTTTAATTCATTTGGAGTAAAACAGGCACATTAAAGAGGAGATAAGATGATTGGTTTTTGGATCTAAGGCTGTTTTCCAAACCTCCTCCTCCTTCTGCTAAATTCAGTTTGTAGCATCAGTTTGTGAAAACTTGGTAGATCTGTAGTAAACTACAAGTTCCCGGATGTTTCTACTGATCCGGGAAAATTTCTCAGTCTGTAACGGACCAGTCTACCTGGCGTACTGTTTCCCAAGAGGGTTAAGATCTTTAAAAACGTGTCCTTGTCTCCTCTTGACTCTCTGGCCTCGTCTCTGTTTCTCTTCTCTGGCCACATCTCTGGCCTTGTCTCTGTTTTTCTTCTCTTTCCTCTTCTCTGGCCACATCTCTGGCCTCGTCTCTGTTTCTCTTCTCTTTCCTCTTCTCTGGCCTCATCTTTGGTTCTCTTCTCTGGCCTGGTCTCTGTTTTTCTTCTCTTTCCTCTTC